>JACXGK010005288.1:0-33686 GCA_016801125.1 Novumbra hubbsi | reverse complement strand
CTGTTTCAGTGGGGAACAGGGATGCAGTGCTCTGTCTGTTTCAGTGGGGAACAGGGATGCAGTGCTCTGTCTGTTTCAGTGGGGAACAGGGATGCAGTGCTCTGTCTGTTTCAGTGGGGAACAGGGATACAGTGCTCTGTCTGTTTCAGTGGGGAACAGGGATACAGTGCTCTGTCTGTTTCAGTGGGGAACAGGGATGCAGTGCTCTGTCTGTTTCAGTGGGCAACAATTGTTTGCAATTAAAATGTTGTCTGCATGTCGGGACTTTTAAGATGGAAAGGGATTTCTGGTGAATGATGACTCCAATCTTGACGTATTTTATATAGTGTATATATTTTTGATATAATCTGTGATAAATCCTGGCAGCAAAAGCTTTGTGATTATGAGTGGTTGAATTTCCACAGCCACATTTCTCAGCTTTCTGTCAAAACAGGGGCATGGAAAAGCCTTTTTTATTCCTTAACTGCCCCTTGCCTCAGTCAGCTCATCGGTTGGTGGGTAATACATTTTACAACGTTATCTTAAAAAGTGTATTCTTGGCATACCTTCATCGTGACAGCTACATAAAAATTATACTAAATACAAGTTACACACAAACAATGTTTACCTCAAGTTGTGCGATTCTCTTTCATTTTTGTTAGCCATCTTTGCTTCCCATGGACAGGTTTTGACATCCAGACAGCAGAAACCTGGAGCAGAATGATCTGCTTAGCGGAGCTATGTGTCAAAAGCATACTGATGAACATAAGAGTATGATTTTTATCATGATTAATAGTGAGAAGCTTTGGTATGCAGATTTCTGCCTAAGGACATCCCAGCAAAGGCACCTTGGATATTTTATCATCAATAATTCATAAAACACTCAGGGCAAAAAATAAACAATATGTATGTAATTGCTTTCTCCGGAACCCCATAAGGGTCAGTGACGAATACATTTAACAATTGAAAAAAAAAATATATGCTGTATATTAATTAAAGATGCAAATGAAAACTCTAACTTCCTTCATTAGAATTTTGTATATAGTTTCAAATGGTTTAATTTACCAAGAACGTAATTTGTGCATTTTCATTATAAACCAAATTATTTCTCAAAATAGAAATTGCAATACTTCAAATGTGAAATATTTTTCACAGATGTTTTAAAATAATCATAAACATACAACCAATGTCAACTTAAAGAAATATACTTATTGTTATATAATTTAAATAAAATTGCAAACGCGATGACATTTCAATGTACCATTTGTAATTCAATAGGTTTAGATAAAATGTGAGGGGTTTGAATACTTTTAAAAGTACTGAAATTGCTGTTGGTCTTTGCTACAGTAGTAAGCAGTAAGTAAGTTTCAACCCATGTTGAAACAAAACATTTTTTTGAGTCTGTACCTCTACCTCATACTCGTCGATAGACTTGGGAGTACAGCAAAAATTGTAAGTTGAGTCTAATGTAATATACTCTACTTGAGTGTCATATTGAATTTGAGTTGAACTATTTACTGTACAACATTAATCTGCTGCTTACTATTCCATTATTTGACTCTAGTATACGTACACCTTACTGTACTTTTACAGAACTCGCAAAAAATGTGAGACATAGTCTTGTCTGCAAAGATGAGCCATGTTTCTGTTATATGTACATTATATGTCAGGGTGGAGCCAATAGGTAAGTGGGTAGGTGGTTGAGTATATGGCATGCATAAGTCTGGGATGAGTTCAAGGGCACAAACAAGGAAAAAAAGAAAATCTGTCCGGACTAGCCCCGGGCCGTGACAATACGGGCGCCGCCCGGCGGCCACCCAGGTCGACCAGGATGCGCTCTATGGAAGTCCCGTAGCAGGCCAGGGGGCAAGACGCGAGAGCGCTGCTCCCAACTCCGCTCTTCCGGGCCATAACCCTCCCAGTCCATGAGGTACTGGAAACCTCGACGGCGCACGTCCAGCAATCGGCGGACCGTGTAGGCTGGATGGTTTCTATTATACAGGGGGGGCGGTGGGGCAGGAGCGGGAGGACAGAGCGGACTGGTGGACACAGGTTTGAGGAGGGACACATGGAATACAGGATGGACTCTAATGGAGGCAGGGAGTGTCAAACGAACGGCGTAGGGATTGATGATGGACTCCACCACATACGGACCCACGTAGCGCGGGGCAACCTTGAGAGGTAGATCCTTGGCCAGAAGCCAGACGCTCTGTCCAGGCGTGTAAATAGGAGCTGGGATCCTGCGACGGTCTGCCTGAGGTTTGATGGTGGCTGAGGCACGCAGCAGGGCGGCGCGAGCACGTCTCCAAACCCTCCGGCAGCGACGTAGGTGAGCCTGGACGGATGGAACCGCTATCTCCCCCCACTGCATAGGATATAACGGTGGCTGGTAGCCCAACGAACAAAGAAAAATGGACATTCATGAGAAGACGTTGACAAGAGAGACACCTGCACCCAGTGCAGGTGTCTACTCCAGATAGTGGGATTCACAGACGAGACGCTGCGGAGTGCTGCTTCCATCTCCTGGTTTAAGCGTTCGGTATGACCGTTGGTCTGGGGATGGTACCCTGAGGAAAGGCTGACCATCGCTCCCAAATCCTGGCAGAAGGCCTTCCATATCCGTGAGGTGAATTGGGGACCGCGGTCGGAGACGAAATCCACTGGAATGCCATGCACTTGGAACACGTGGGTTACCAGGAGCTCAGCGGTCTCGAGCGATAAGGGGAGTTTCGAGAGTGCGACGAAATGGGCGGCTCTGGAAAACCGGTCTGTGATGGTGAGGACAGTGGTCATGCCATTGGACGGGGGAAGACCAGTGACAAAGTCCAAAGCAATGTGGGACCAGGGTCAGCTCTGTACTGGCAGTGGACGCAGGAGACCGGCTTGGGGACGTGTAGAAACCTTGTTCCAGGCGCAGGTGGTACCTGCGGAAACGAACGCGCGGGTGTCTGCGGACATGGAGGGCCACCAGAAATGCTCACGGAGGAAGGCTAAAGTGTGTGTCATTCCGGGGTGACAGGTGAGGCTGGTGGCAAGCGCCCACTGAAGGACATGGGAGGGCACGCAATCGGGAACAAATAAACGGTTTCATGGTCCGGTTCCGGGGTCGGGCTGTTGTTGTTGTGCCCGGCGTACCACGTTTTTAATCTCCCAGGTCACTCCAGCCATCAGACACGAAGGAGGCAAGATGGGTGCGGGGAGTGTGTCCACCTCTTCCTGTGCGTACAGCCTTGAGAGCGCGTCTGGCTTGGTATTCTTCAAACAGAGATTGTAGGTCAGCTGGAAATTGAATCTCCTGAAAAACAGGGCCAACCGCGCCTGACGGGAATTGAGTCGTTTGGCTGACTGAATATAAGACGAATTCCTATGGTCTGTCCTGACTATGAACGGTTGCGCGGCTACTTGACTGTAGTTCCGTACAAAACGTCTGTAGAAATTGGCAAACCCGAGGAAACGCTGTAGCTGTTTCGGGTTGCCAGGTAATGGCCACTGCTGCCACTTTAGCTTGGTCCATCTCCGCCCGCCCCTGGGAGAGGAAATGGCCTAGAAAGGAGACCTTGGGCATGTGGAATTCGCACTTCTCCAACTTCACAAATAACCGGTTGCTCAGGAGACGTTCCAGGACACGATGTACATGCTGTGTGTGTTCAGCCAAGGTACGGGAGAAGATCAGGATATCGTCCAGGTAAAGAAATAAGCAACGGTTAAGCAGTCCGCGGAGAACGTGGTTGACCAGGGCTTGGAAGACGGCCGAGGCGTTGGAGAGGCCAAAGGGGAGAGCAGGTTGATAGGGGCGGTGATACAGGCGGTGGGGAGACAGAGAGAGGGCCCTCTGTTTACTAAAGACCGCCGCCAGGTTGTGATATTCCCGTGGAACTACGGAGAGGTCGGGGGGATCCTCAACGATGGTGGTTCTAGACTCCGGTGAGGACGCTGAACCAAGGCAGCGCTGGAAACAGGAAGGTCCCAAGGCAGGGATGTCACCTGTCAATGTGAGGGTTGTGGAGCTGAAGCCAGGGGTGCCCAAGGACCAGGGGGGACAAAGGACTGTCGATAATGAACAATTGAATGTCCTCGTGGTGGTTGCCAGCTAGGAGGAGTCTCAGTGGGGCTGTTTGTTTCTCGAGGGCATCAGTGTCTGCTGGGTCCTTCGTGGCCAGTTCAAACTGTCAGGATCGAGGAAGGACTGGCAGGTGTCAGGCAGGCAGGGAACCCAAACGCAGAGCAGTGGACCAACGAAAACACAAAATGGGGGAAAATACAACTAAAGGCAGGGGAAGGCCTGGCAGGGCACAAACACACTAGGGAAGGATGGGGAAGGCCGGGCAGGGCACAAACACACTAGGGAAGCATGGGGAAGGCCGGGCAGGGCACAAACACACTAGGGAAGGATGGGGAAGGCCGGGCAGAGCACAAACACACTAGGGAAGGATGGGGAAGGCCGGGCAGGGCACAAACACACTAGAGAAGGATGGGGAAGGCCGGGCAGGGCAAAAACACACTAGGGAAGGATGGGGAAGGCCGGGCAGGGCACAAACACACTAGGGAAGGATGGGGAAGGCCTGGCAGGGCACAAACACACTAGGGAAGCCGAGTAGCCAATTGACAAAACAAACAAAAAACTAACTGACGGAACTGTGGAAGCAGACAGACTAATCAGGAATGATAATATTCAGAAATTTACCTAAACAGGTAATGGGGCACAAAACACGTGAAGAAACGGCATTGAACTGGCAAACTTAAAGGGGAAGTGTGAGGTTTAAATAAAGAGGCTGATGAGAGATTGCTGGCAGGTGTGCACAACGGATTGGTGGGTGAGTATATGGGAAATGGCATGCGTAAGTCTGGGATGAGTACAAGGGCACAAACAGGGTAAAAAGGAACATCCGTCCGTACTATCCCTGGCCCGTGACAGTTTGCCTACTTACAAAGCATGTAGAGGTCTATGCTAATTACCATATGTACACTTCAACTGTGAGAGACGGAATCTAGAACAAAAATCCAGAAATACACATTGTATGATTTTTGAGTAATTAATTTGCATTTTATTGCATGACATAAGTATTTGATCACCTACTAACCAGTAAGAATTCAGTCTCTCACAGACCTGTTAGGTTTTCTTTAAGAAGCCCATCTGTTCTCCACTCATTGCCTGTATTAACTGCACCTGTTTGAACGCGTTACTTGTAAAAAAGACACCTGTCCACACACTCAATCAAACAGACTCCAACCTCTTCACAATGGCCAAGGCCAGAGAGCTGTGTAAGGACATCAGGGATACAATTGTGGGCATGCACAAGGCTGAGATGGGCTACAGGACAATAGGCAAGCAGCTTGGTGGGAAGGCAACAACTGTTGGCGCAATTATTAGAAAATGGAAGAAGTTCAAGATGACGGTCGATCACCTTCGGTCTGGGGCCCCATGCAAGATCTGACCTCATGGGGCATCAATGATCATGAGGAAGGTGAGGGATCAGCCCAGAACTGCATGGAAGGACCTGGTCAATGACCTGAAGAGAGCTGGGACCACACTCTCAAAGAAAACCATTAGTAACACACTACGCTGTCATGGATTAAAATCCTGCAGCGCATTCAAGGTCCCCCTGCTCAAGCCAGCGCATGTCCAGGCCCGTCTGAAGTTGGCCAATGACCATCTGGATGATCCAGAGGAGGAATGGGAGAAGGTCATGTGGTCTGATGAGACAAAAATAGAGCTTTTTGGTCTAAACTCCACTCTACGTGTTTGCAGGAAGAAGAAGGATGAGTACAACCCCAAGAACATAATTCCAAACGTGAACCATGGAGGTGGAAATATCATTCTTTGGTGATGCTTTTCTGCAAAGTGGACAGGACGACTGCACCGTATTGAGGGGAGGATGAATGGGGCCATGTATCGCGAGATCTTGGCCAACAACCTCTTTCCTCAGTAAGAGCATTGAAGATGGGTCATGGCTGGGTCTTCCAGCATGACAACAACCCGAAACACACAGCCAGGGCAACTAATGAGTGGCTCCGTAAGAAGCATCTCAAGGTCCTGGAGTGGCCTAGCCACTGAACCCAATAGAAAATCTTTGGAGGGAGCTGAAAGTCCATATTGCCCAGCGACAGCCCCGACACCTGAAGGATCTGGAGAAGGTCTGTATGGAGGAGTCCCTGCTGCAGTGTGTGCCAACCTGGTCAAGAACTACAGGAAACGTATGATCTCTGTAATTGCAAACAAAGGTTTCTGTACCAAATACTACGTTCGGATTTTCTGATGTATCAAATACTTATGTCATGCAATAAAATGCAAATTAATTACTTAAAAATCATACAATGTGATGTTCTGGATTTTTTTTTGTTGATTAAAGACTGCTACATGCTTTGTAAGTAAATTCTGGGGAATGAGTTGTAAGGTCAGGGGAAACCGTGGCCCCTACAAAAGATACTCTCTAGAGACATAACCCACTGGCCAGGAAATAACCCTACTCGCTTTAACAGTCAACGAACTACCCTGAGATAAGGCAAAGTTTAGCCCACAGGGTACTCTGTCAATGCACAATCCTCAAGTGGGCAGGGTCTTAACCTGATCGCGTCAATAATGATGAAGAGCTTGGCACGATGTGATGGGCCAGTGACTCAGCCCCTGTAATAGGGTCAGTGGCTGAATATCACTGTGGAGAGATGGGTTAGGGTTAGGCTGGCACAGACAAGGTCTGTTCAACAAATGTTACGTTAAAACCCCAATTAACTCCGCCAGGTTGATTCATTCATTTGGTAAATGGTCAATAAATGTCACCCAAAGAACGAAACATGTATGTCTTTATTTCATAATGTTTTATAAGAATGTTCCCTTTTAACTATCATGGTTCCATCATATGCACCAACAATATTCAAGCCACATTATTTGTATGATCCTGAACCAATTATTCCAGGCATAGGCTATCAATCATTATCTTGCTCTGTAACCCCTTTCAGAACCCCCGCCCCATATCAGTGGAAATGATGACGGATGGTGGCAGACTATCCACATTTTAATGTCCTCAAAGACTAACCTTATTGTGAAGGCTCAAAGCACATGACATAATTCACACTGCAGACTTCTTATCAGCTTAAACAGGAACATCAGTTTATCAGAATTTTACTGCCGATTACTAGATGCCTTAGAGATGAGGGGGTTACGCAAGAAATATCATAATCTCCTATAATACGTACCATCGGTCGTTGACCTTTCACATCAATCTGGTGTGGTGATGTGGCTTTTTCCGCCATCAATATCAGTTAGTTTGGCCATCTTTCTAAGTACAACAGCTGTCCCGGAAATATGGCGCGTTGCTTTGGCTTGTCTGTTGACTATAAGTAGACGATAAACAAAGACATTTATCTAGTGCAACACAACACTGAGGATGTCACTTGAAAATGCATTATAAGAGAAGGCAGGTTATAAGACCATCAGTAGGGGAATTGGTGGTGGAAGAATTGCAATGAGTTTTCACCTTTGGCCCAAAAATGTCTGTGATGGAATACTTTAGGGTTTTGCAATTTACTACTATGTTACAAAGGGTTTCTGAGGCATATATTCTGGCAAACATTTTGAAACAGGGCTAGTATTTCATAGCTAGGATCAAGATGAAACATTGATCTCGAACAGCAATATGTTTTTAGTTAACCGTTTCATTGGTGTGCCAGAGAAGTACATTTTCTAATATATCTGGCCTGAAATGTCCCACATGTTTTTTTTTTTACATTATTAAGTCAAGCGACTGTAAATCTGACCACCTCGTTAACGGCAACATGCGGCGCATTATAAACCATAGCTTGTTTCATCCAGCGTTCATGTCAAACCAGGGGGATAATGGATAAACCAAAAAGGCAGTCCAGGTCAGGGTGTCTGTGTTTGGGCTCATCAGGGCTTGACAGACTCCCTATCTGAGCCATTCTCCGGTCTTAACAGCCAGTGCTGAATATATTAGCCTAATGAAAAAGCACAACATTTCCTGGCACATGCTGTAAATTCCCCCCCAGCGCCATCGGGAATATATATATATAAATGTATGGTGATGAAGCGTCGGGGTGCCGTTGTACGAGGGCACATAAAAAGGGATTAATGTCATGTAATCGGCATCGTATATCCAATCTCACACTTCTAGGACACATGCCTTTGCTACACTGCCACATTGCCTTCCCTTTCTCAGAATCAGCTTTATTACCAAGTACATTTACACATATATAAAATGTGCAAACATTTACTTAATAAGTGGAAAAGTGCAATGTGCATGAAGGAAGTCCAGAGAAGTGCATTCATGTAATGCATTATGTAGAGTTTAAGTTATGGGGCAGAGGGTGTCAGTGTCAGTGGGGGTCGTCTGGCCTTGTTGATGAGGCCAGCTGTTGATGGGAAGAAGCTGTTCTTGTGGCCGGAGGTGTTGGTCCTTATGTACCTTAGCCTCCTGCCAGATGGGAGTGGCTGAAACACTTTGTGTCCAGTGTTGGAGGGATCAGCCACAATCTTTCCAGCACGCCTCAGTGTCCTGGTGGTGTACAAGTCCTCCAGGGATGGCAGATTGCAGTCAATCACCTTCTCTGCAGATCGAATGGCTCGCTGCAGTCTGCTCCTGTCCTTGGCAGTGGCAGCAGCGTATGGAGGAGTGATGGAGGTGATGGATGGAGTTGAGGATGGACTCAATGATGTCTGTGTAGAAGTGCACCATCGATGTCTTTGGCAGGTTGAACTTCTACAGCTGCCGCAGGAAGTACATCCTCTGCTGAGCTTTTTTGGTAATGGAAGGGATGTTTTGCTACCACTTGAGGTCCTGGGTGATGATGAGCCCAATGGTGACATTGATTGATTGATGACTGTAGGTGCAGCAGTTGGTGTACAGGGAGAAGAGCAGATAGAAGAGGACGAAGCCTTGAGGGGATCCGGTGCTGGTGGAAGGGGATCGGGGAGACATGTTTCCCCAACTTCACGCACTGCCGCCTGTCAGACAGGAAGTCAGTGATCCACTTGCAGGTGGATTCGGACACTTGCAGCTGGGAGAGCTTGTCCAGCATCAGAGCTGGAATGATTGTTTAAAGGCAGAGCTGAAGTCCAGAAACAGGATCATGGCATCGGTTCCTGAGGCATTCAGGTGCTGGACTTGTATTGTCTACCGGCCTGTTGGCTCTGTAGGCAAACTGCAGGGGGTCCTGGAGAGGGTCTAGATGGCTTTGGGGTGAGACAGCACAAGGTGCTCAAATGACTTCATGACCACAGAGGTCAGGGCAACAGGTCTGTAGTCGTTAAGTCCTGTGATCCTGGGTTTCTTGGGGATGGGAACGATGGTTGAGGTCTTGAAGCAGGCTGGAACGTGGCATGTCTCCAGTGAGGTGTGAAAGATGTCTGTGAACACCGGAGACAGCAGATCAGCACAATGCTTCAAAGTGGATGGAGAGACAGAGTCTGGCCCAGCTGCTTTGCGGGGGCTTTGTCTCTTTAACAGTCTGTTAACATCCCTCTCCAGGAGCGAAAGAGTTGTCGTTGTGGAAGAAGGGGAGGGGGGCACTGGGGTGAGCAGTGTGGGACTGCCCCATATTCCTGCTGAGGTGGGGGAAGTGGGCTGGAGCTGGGGAATGGGGGATGGCGGCACAGGGGATGGTGTCAGGTCTGTCCCATTGTCTTTCTGATACTTACGTAGCCAATTAATCAATGCATTACCAAGCGGCATTTGGATAAAACGGAGGGAACATTATATTTTTAGTAAGTGCTCTTTTGATGGCACAGTGTTGTGAAGAAAACTACCCAGTAGAATTACAGATTACACTTTGGTTCACCGCAGAAGCTTTTAATGCCACCTAAGGGTTACCGCTACAAGGAATTTGCTATGATGTAAATGGTGCTTTTAAACAGCAAGTAAATAAAATGATACAGAAGTAAAAAATAACATTAAGTAAAAAAAGAATAAAATAACACAATGAACAGGACATGTGCATAGTAATGCAATGTGCAAGACAGCCGACCTCCATGTTATTGAGCTACCAATGTCTATTCAGTGTTATACTGTGGTTGCATGAGTGCTCGCATTAGCCTTTTGTCCCAAGAACAGGAAGAAGCCACAGCCTTTGAGACCAATAAAATGCACCTAAAATACCTTACCTTAGTAAATACCAAGCTAATATGATCCATCCGTTTATTCTGCTATCATTCCAATCTTGATTAATGAATCCACATACTTTTGTGTATTTTCTGTTTCCTGGCCGGTGCAAAAGTGAGAGGGTTATGTATGAAATTGTTCTCCCACTGGCGTCTATAAAGAAGTGAGAGGGTTATGTAGGAAATTGTTCTCCCACTGGAGTCTATAAAAAAGTGAAAGGGTTATGTGTGGAATTGTTCTCCCACTGGAGTCTATAAAGAAGTGAGAGGGTTATGTATTAAATTGTTCTCCCACTGGAGTCTATAGAGATGAGAGGGCTTCGTATTAAATTGTTCTCCCACTGGAGTCTATAGTGGTGAGAGGGTTATGTATTAAATTGTTCTCCCACTGGAGTCTATAGAGGTGAGAGGGTTATGTATTAAATTGTTCTCCCACTGGAGTCTATAGAGGTGAGAGGGTTATGTATTAAATTGTTCTCCCACTGGAGTCTATGAAGAAGTCGCGTGGCACTGTAGGCAGCATGATGTACCGACACTTTTATCCCCAGAAATAACACAGGGTCAAAAGCCAAAAAAGGGTCTTCCGTTTGCTGTTTTCCCTCCCATACGTTCCTATTTCTCTGGTCTCTTCACGTTGTCTCTGAGGGAGAGAGCTTGAGGAGTCAGGAGAGGAGTCAGGAGAGCAGGGACACACTGCAGTTTCATTACATCCACAACTTTTATTACATTTCATACTTGATTTAATCTGCTTTTCCATAGTCTTCCACCAGGGACACTGCACACACCTAATCTAGGCCAATCTTTCGAGTGACCACATAATAAATGCACCGCAACAACAGATTAAACCCACTAATCCTAGCTCAGCCTATGGCAGTGTAACTTCTGCATTCTCATATAAAACACTTTGAGTTGGTGTCGGAGCATCTAAACAAGTGTCTTTGATTGGTCCGCTGAGACGGCCCTGCGGGGCTACCGTGGTAACGCTGGCTAAGGCTTTAAAAGCTAAGCCACAAAGTGAAGTTGTAGGAAGGGATCAATAGCCAAGCCGTTTCGTGCTGTTTACATAACGTTCCCCGGTACTAGTTAATTGGCTTAATGAGCGGCTGAATTAGTGAAGCGCCTCTCGTAATTAACCCTCAGATCCCCCTGGGGAGTCATCAGGGGGGAAATATTAAATCATCCGGTGCAGCAGAAAAAGTGTCATTTAAGACCTAGATACACACGAGGAAGGTGATATAAAAAACAGCCCGTTTAGGGCCCCGTCTGAATTCCACTCTGCGGAACAACGCCGTGGAGGGTCAGTGTTCTTTGGGACAGGCGAATCACGCGGGGGCGACCATCCGGCGGGGTCGTACACCGGGAGACGATTGGAGGCGTTTCCGTCATCTTGCCACGCGGCCCTCCTTCCTCGTCACGCCGCACGCCAATCACGGGTCCGAGATGGCCGCTCTTGATGTTCCTGGAGATCCCGTGTTTTGATGGTGGACTGTCTCTTATTCCGCGGGGAGCGCTCCCTCCTACAGCCCGGCATCGGCCCAGAGTCAGCAGCAGCCGTCCACCTGTCCCTAATGACCTCCCAGAGGACACAGTCAGTCACGCTCCTCATGGTGCAAGACATCCACCCACCTCTCTCTCTCCCCGCTCCGTCTCTCCCGCTACTGCGGCCCTCTTCTTTCTCCTCTGTCTCTCTCTCCACTCTTCTTTATGCCTATTTATTTTTAGTGGATTAACCCTTAGGTTTCCGCACAACAGGCAACAATTCAATGTAGTGGCCTTTCCCCTAATACTGCAACAGTACTATTTGACAGTGCTGTACGGTTTGATCTCGCTGTACGACACGCTGACATTCAGCTCGTATGAGTTGTGCTACGTGACGTCCTACATAGATGAGTACTTGATGGCGTGGGTTAATGAAAGGGCAATGTTTGTTCCTGAAATGGTAATGTGGTGACCGCCTCACAAATTACACAATCAAATGACACAATCGAATTGATGGACACCGGGGGGGAAATAATTGAATAATGTTTTGATCAACTATTCTGTTTTGACCTTATTGGGTTTAGCAGACCCCCTTTTTGTTTCGTTGTTTGCCTGAAGCGGGTCTAGTTAACTTGTACCACCGTCTACACATACGCTGGGTGGCTCCCTGGTATGGCCTCTCGATTGAAGTTGGAGCAGCAAAATATGTTTTTCTGTAACCTCAGAACCTGTCTCGACCAACCAGTCCTGTTTGTCCAGTAGGTGTCCCACCCTCATTCCACTTTATATTTAAGTTTTATAAGTTCATTATGAGCGGTACAGTACCAGTCAAAAGTCTAGACAACCTTACCCACTCAATTTAGTTGCAAAAAGCAGTAGTATCTTTTTCGTTTGAAATAATTAGGTATGTTTCTGTGCGGCCAAGGGCCTTGACATCTCAGAAATATATACGACGGACTGTGTGTGTGTCAAAGATGTGGATGGGGTACCTCAATGAATGAACAGCACGACTCAACCGCCTGTCCGTCAGGATGTTGTGTGTCCTTGTATCCATGAAAAACAACGCAGCTTCAATCGCGCCCAAGCCTAGGTGAGGTGATCCATTTTCTCTGTTCTAGTAAGAATGGAAACGTTCATGTTTTCGATGATTGCTTTTCTTTATCGTCCTCCTTTCCTGACCGCCGCCTTGTACCTCAGAATTGTCACAAGAACAAGCTCCCAAAGACTGAGGGGTGCTAACCAGGCCAGGCCAGACATTCCTATCGTATTCACAGTGTATGGAAACGTATCAACGCTCCATACAGTATCTGGTTTATTTCCAAATTGGGAAATGTAGGCATGTTTCCTATTCAGAATCCAAACACGGTTTTGATTCATATTCAATACATTTTGAAATGCAGTAGCTAGATTCCTGATGCCAGTCACTGTTGGTCTTATAGTTGTTGATGTTCTTTTCCTCGAGGATAGGGCTTATACACTACCATCAGTATGATTCTGGAAGTCAGATGGCCAGTCATTTTTCCCATAAACCCATTTCGAGAACATTAATTCAAAAGATTAGAAAGGAAAATAATAGCGTGTACACTGTTGTGAAAAAGTGATGTTACAAAGCAATCATTAGTTTCTACCCCGAATACAATGTCTTGTTTGTGGGATTGGAGATATTTTGAATTCATGATTCACTACAAAGACAGTTTTTCAGTGTCTAAAAGGATTTTAACCCACACTGTTGTGAAAATGTGTATGGGGGAGATTAATAGATGTTTTTCTTCCCTAATCACAAATCTCAGAACGATAGGGCACCAAAAGATCCCATAGTGTATGGTGTCATACTGTATCAAGCATGTTAAAACATACAGCCCAGCTCTAGCCTAGACTGCACCTTTTTTTCCTTTCCAAAAAAAGTTGAAAGATACATTTTGAGTGAGGAACAGAGAGTTAGATTTAAGAGACCACTGCAAATTGAACACTCAAAACGTTCCTTTTGGAAAATGAAAGGTGCAGTGGTCTATTAATATGTTTGAAAGCTGTACATATAAACTATGTGGACAAAATGATTGGGACACCTACACATTAAACCTACAGAAGCGTATATGACATCCCATTTCAAATCCATAGGCATCAATATAGAGTGTGTTCCCCCTTTGCAGCTATAACAGCTTCCACTCTTCTTGGAAGATTTTCTACAAGATTTTGGATGAAAAAGTATCTGTGACGTCGGACACTGATGTTGGATCTGAGGGCCAGGTTCGCGCTCTCTGTTCTATTTTGTCCCAAAGGTGTTCGATAGGGCTGAAGTCAGGGCTCTGTGCGGGCCAGTCAAGTTCTTCCGCACCAAACTCATCCAGCCAGCCATTCATTTGGGCACTGGGGCACAGTCATGCTGGAACAGAAAAGCCCCAGAATTCAGTGGCGCTGTGAAAAAACCCATGCCATGATTCTCAACCTAAAATAGACTGGTTTGAAATAACATTCAAACTTTTAATTTGGTATCACAAACTGCAGCCAATCAAAAACAGCTAGAAAGTGAAATATTATTGAATCAGACAATCAGAAAAACTTAACAATAATCATTCTTATGAATTGTTCCAATGGAAAACAAGCTGGCACTTCAAAAGTGAGGTTTTGTCGCCTCATTTGAAAAACGCTTGTTCACACAATAATCATATTGGAAGTTGTGCATTGGTTAGAGAACGTGCAAAGCCATAACTAAAGTATTCAATTGCATTCTGACTGCATCTTTCTTGTTTTGTGCCATTTTTTGGTCTTGATAGCGTTGCAAGTGAATGTACAATTTTACAGTGAGCTCTTTCAAACGACCCATTCTTTCACAAATGTTTCTAAAGGCAGACTGTACGGCTAGGTGCTTGATTTTATACACCTGTGGCAATGGGACTGAATTAAACACTTTAATTCAATGATGTGGAGGTGTGGCCCAACCTTTGTCCATATAGTGCGTGTGAAACATATCACAATGACTACGTTTTTGTGCCAATTACTTCATCTGAAACACTTTCACAGAGCTACATACAAACCCTATAGATCATAAACAATTGCCTTACAATTTATTTTAGTTAAAGGGAAAGGCTAAAAATTTGCAAAGTTAATGACTATGTGATCATGTTGGTTTAACGGTCGATAGTTTTGCCAGAACACAAACTCCTACTCTTACTTCCACTGCCCTGAGGTATGGGAGATTTCACCTCAAGACCACAGGGAAGTGTCCCTCTACTGGCTCTCTAACACCCATACCAGAAGTATCAGAATCAGGTTCCATGTCCAGGGACCGACAAGGATCAACCTTACCAAGCTTCAGAGGCGTGGAAGTGGAATGCAGCTCGCTAAGCATCTGGCCGCAACATAAAATGGACCATAAAAATGTGATGGGACAACTTAAAACACCATTTACTTTTTACATGCAAAGTCTGTTTGTTTTATTAGTGACGTTGATCGTTCCAATCACCAGATCATTAAATAGCTATGTATCTATAGTAGCTATAGTATCAATGAACATAATCACTAGGTGAAATCCAAGTTGTAATTATCAGTTAGAAGAATCTGTGTTAGGACCTGTAGAAACAAAGAAGCAAAGTTGTTGTTTCATGTACGCATACATTGAAACAAGTACTTTACAAATCCACCAGTAACAAATCCTGGAAATGAAGGAGTTTAAGACAAGCAAACAAAATACAAATAATAGTAAAAAGTAATAAGCCAACGCTGTTTGAATACCAGAAGCGTGATTTTTCTATAAAAAATTTACCCAAAAAAATTTTACTACAGGGGATTTCATGTTTTGATTTTAAGGAATGTGGTTGTGATGCAGATCATATTTATCTGATTTGGATTTGAAAAGAGGCTCTTTTTTCAAACAAGCAGTTTGGTTGTGTTACCTCCTATCCAATGTCATCAGCCGCTCTACAGTTGATGTGGTTTCTTTAAAACCGTCATTGATGCACATTTTGTGAAATCAGTATTGCATTAAAAATGGAAGACATTGTCAAAGGTCTTGTATCAGTTGCCCATTACTCCCTAACTTAGTATTTCCTTGAGTTTAGTTTTATTTGGCTGGCAAGTGTTGGTGTAAGTTTGGTTTGATATTAACTTCATTATCATATCTATTCAGACGTTTATAACAGTATCACAGTAGCTAGCTAGCTGCACTGCAGCTTGTGAACAGGCTTTTATTTTCATACAATTTTTTGCCAAGCCGGTTCACCCTTCATCAAATATGTACCCCAGAATAATGTTATAAGGCTAAATGAGTTTATTTTATTGTGCATCCATTAACTTACCATTGTTAATGGATGAATTGCTGAAAACAGCCCCAAGAGCCACTTAAGAGCCTTTGATTTGATTGTAAAGGCTGCGTCAGGTTAAACCCTGGGGCCCATGATGTTGTGTGTTGACTGGGGCTGTGGAACGTGGTCAGGCCCTTGCAGCTTCTCTGTTACCCTAAACATTTTACAAAATAAAATGTTCATGTACATGAGGGGAAGCAGGTCTTGATGGTCTAGCCTTTACTTGCTAAGGATTTTAACACATGATAGTGACTTAACGGGTGCTTCAAGTGGTACACAATATATTGTATAGGGACAGTTGCTGAGGGCCACAGAACAGTGAAATAAACTTTTTGTATGTTTGACTTTTTGTAAGCCTGCCAAATTATTTGGGTTGGAACAACATGTGACCTGGCGGTAGGGTTCGGAGATCCTCTTATCTGCACACTTCCTTACCCTGGAGTCACCTGGAGTCATGCGGGAACCTCAAGGGTGGGCCTGTGGCAGTCAATGCCCCTTTCTGCAGAATGTAAAATGCCCTGTTGCTCTTGTCCGGATCAGGATTGACTTGGAGGATTTTTTATTCCTCTATTCTTCAGCTGCCACAAGTGCTACAACCCGGGATGTCATCCCTCCACCTGAGATCGCAGGAGATGATGTTCCTCCAGTCTTTGAAGGATTCAGCCAAATATCCAGCTAAGCCCCCAATCCACTCGATCCTCTGAAAGGTTCGTGACCACAATAAGGCAAAGGGTATTTCCTCAATTAACGAAACTTCAAGGCACGTATACAAAAAGGCTCTGGCCTGGATGACCAATCACATACATCAGCCAACAAACCAACTAGCATGCATACATACATAAAAGCAATAATACCAACTGGTGTCAATTACACATTCACATAACATTTGTATTATGTTGTTGACTGATGTCAGAACATGCGCTAATAAAGCAATATAAGTACAAGACCAAACAAACGATACACTGTCAGATAACTACACACGTCATTAGAAGGGCTCTTCTCCAGTTCCTCCTTGCACAAAGGAGCAGATACCAGTCCTGCCAAACTAGAGAAGAATTAGTCCAGATGAATAAATAGTAGGCAGTTGTCAGTGGAGACCACCTTCCTTTTTTCAGGGGTTGTCTTGCTGTTTCCTCTCTAGTGCACCAGTTGTCACTTTCATTTGCACCAAAACAGGTGTCATTGATTTACAATTGTTTATGCTTCCTAAATGTACAGACCGAGATCCATGAAGTTTAATTGACTTTGTTATATTGGGACATGTTTTTATATTGTTGTTTGCTTAATGGGAACTTATTTTATCACCTTTTGAAAATAATAATAAATAATCATGAATGCTCAATGAGCTACTGTATGACCTAAAAAAACATAACTAAGTGGCAACCGGAACCAACACAGCACCGTGGAGGCGGTTGAAACAATAACATAACTTGACCCATACCTCAAAGCAAGCGAGACAGCAAAGCACAGCACACTAACAACCTACAGTTGCAATGAGAGATAATTGGTTCATTAAAATTGTTCTGAAGTGAAACATCTTTAAAGATGAGTACATACGCCACCATTTGCATCCATTTAATCAATTAATGCATTAGCCAATTACTAATCATTGACTAATGTTCTCACACTGGTGACTTCACAGCGGGAGTACGGGAGCCACTGAAGCTACAGTTACAAATTAGCCGTCATCCTAGGGCCTGACGTTATACCGAATGCCAGTGCCTGTCACGGCACAAAATCACTATGGGATGCGCTGACCTCTTATACATTCATTAACCTAGCTTGTCAAACAAATGTATCATCCAATGTTCATAAATATGTAACCGGCCTCGATAAGGCACTGCGTTGGGAGGGGTTAGGCTACCTGTGTGCTGCTACGCGAGCGCCCTCCCGTCGCCTGAACAAAGCAGCCTTGCACAGCATGCGCTCGCCGCCCTGACTGCTGGGATCGACTTGGCTCAGAGTCCAATAAGCCAATTAAGGTGGGACCAATTAAAAACTGTGCCCCAGCTGAGAACAGCATGCCCTGCGCCTAATGGTTAGGTTGTAATTAGCTCCTGCGAGAAAGGGCCTCTGGGCCACCCCCCCCCCCCCCACCCCCACCCCCTCCTTTATTCTGTCTCTGTTAAAAAGCACGTAGTGCACTTCTTCAGACTAGAGCCTTGGGAAGAATTGGTGAAGATGTGTGAACTAGAGAGCTTCGTTGAGGGTTCACATTCAAAGAAGTAGATTCCTAATCCCCATAACCTGCAGTGATACTCCGTTTTAGCGATAGGGGATATTATCTGGCAACATAGACGGGCAGTTTTCTTTCCGTGCTCGCAGCATGTTCTGTATGTTGATGTGGTGGTCAGCGGTACGATTTCCTTCAGATCATGTTTTGGCTGTCTGTTACTTATTTCAGACAGCACTGAACAAACCAGAAAAGAAACGCACGCTCTGAATCATTCACGTGAGCCGTCTTCCGTTTAGCCCAGTGATCGCTCGACGTTCGCTCTGTGACTGGTCAATACAAACTACTACCCTTTAAAGAATATGATGTTTCACTTGTACGCAACCTCATTTACTTAACTTTTTCGCCCATGTGTCACTGTTTTTGAAGCAATTTGAAGATTTGTTTCTCCACCTCGACTTCTGTGGGTATTCAGTGTTATATTCAGTGTTTGGAACAACGTTCAAATGTGGCCGTCAGTTGTGTGAACCGTGGCTGCAAAGTAAGACGTGTCCCGAAGGGAACAGACGCAGACCTGACTGTGCCATAACCTACAGCCTGACCCGACTACAGCTCTAAACACCACGACCCAAAGACAGAGGAAGTGAGAACACACGAAAAGACAAAAGAGAAAAAAGAGAAAGAAAGGGAAGAGAGAGAGACAGAGAGAGAGGCTGAAAAGGGCCTGCCAGGTCCAAGAGAGACAAGTGAAGCCGAAGCAGCATTTTATTTGGGGTTCTTCATTACAGCCATTGAGGCATGCCTTTGCATGCCAGAGCTCTTCCACTGTAGCCTAATTGGTCAGGACAGCTCGTTTTACCGACTGTTTTATTGAATGAATGACAAACCAGTGGAGGGAGCAGACTTGGACGGGCCAACATTTACAGGCATTGTTTTTGTCACAAGTGTTTGATGAGAAAGGAACGACTAACTGTATTCTAACGCCTCCGTCCCAAATTGCACCCTATAACGTATTAAATGTACCACACTACTCCCTTCCAAGGGGACCTGTGGATGCTGTGAGGCTGTTGGGTCCTGACGCGCGGCCACATCAAATGCCAGGTGACATCACGTCGTTACACGAAGTGACCCACTCTGAGGCACGTGCTCCCTGACATGGTGACAGTCCTACTAAATGATGAGTATTGATCTGGAGCCTGTAGCGAGAGGGAACATAACGCCATCCCCAGTCGTCCTAGGGCTTCCATCGTACACAATACATTCACCCCTGTGGACCCTGGTCAAACGTAGTGTGCAGTTAGGGGAATCTGGTGGCATTTGAGACCGCACCCTTCACTCGAACGGTCCGCGGCCCTTGATACGGCGATAAATCGCGTAGGAGATTGTGTGTCTGAAATGCTACGGTTTTACGGTTCTGTTTGAGTACACGGAGGCTGGCATGTGGGTCCGCTACACGGCACGCTACTGCTTTGGGACAGTGCCATGGTCCCTGGCTGCTGCAATCATTGGTATAATTACAGGGAAATATCAGTCCAATAGAACAACCCATGAATCATATTTCCGACATGAAGGACGACTGGGCTTCTGCGGTGCCATGCCTCACAATCATGGATGATTTATTGATTGGTCCCCGCGTAAAAGCAATTGCTTTTTATTGCTTTAAATGGAAAGGGCTAATAAAACACCCCGGCTGTGCCGATAATAAGAGTGAGTGTAGTGAGCACTTTGTAACACAAGTGCTTATCCTATGTAGTCCACAATATAGGGAATAGTGGTCCATTAACAGAGCCTCAGAAACACACAGAAACAGACTGACAGTAGGAAAAAAAATTGCACTGATCAAACATGCAGGAATCAGAGTATTTCTTCCACACCATACTCCTTGTCTGGCCTTACCACAGGAACGCAATTGGATCTGCCTCCTGACGGGTGTTTACGACACAGTTCTAACGGAGCCCCGTGCGACAGAGCTCCGGCAGCACGTCCTGTTGGTACCGAGACTGCTTGCGGAGCGGAGAGATGGTGGCCATGTCTAGCCGCCGGAGGAGATGCTGGTGGAGGGATGTGTTGGGGGGGAGAGATCCCCTCCCTCTACTTTCCTCTTTTCCTGCTAGGAGACACAAGAGCTGGAAAACACAGCCGTCAGGGTTGGCGAGCCGAGCCAGGGGGAGAGTGGTCTTGACAGGAGAGGCGGAGGGTGGCAGATCAACCCTTCAGGAATAGAGGAAGAGGGAAGTAGGGGAGGGAGAGAGAGACAGCGAGTGAGTTGAGTCTGGGATTCGTAGGGAAGAGGAGAAAGATAAAGGAAGAGACGGCTTTCTGCGGCCATCTGGCCTCATGCACTGATCCGAAACGTGATGCTGGCAGCTGAGGAAGAAGGGGGAGGAGGAGGAGAAAGAGGAGGAGGGTTTTGGTGTCTGAAGAAAGGTTCCTTTTAATTCACAAAATCAACTCTGGTTGTCCTGAACCAGAACACGCGAATACACAAACACGTACGAATCCACTGCTGCTTGTTCAAGACCCGAACATTGAACAGAAACTAAGCGACGACTGGGTTTGTTGTCTCTTCCTCCATTATTTATGCAGATATGTTACCACTGAAGCTTGATGCATTAACTGATGTTTTCAAGTATTCCAATTTTGCTCATAGCAAATATGCCCAGTGTTTTTGCTTGTACACAGGACGGGAAGAGTCATATCTACACCAACCAGATGGCGAGAGAACAACAGAATGAATACACAAAGAGACAGAGGCCTGTATGAAAGCAGCTCACACAACACACTGCAACACACACAACACAAGCAGATCACACAACACCACACAGTTTGACTTAACACACTCAACACAACACACACAATGCAACATCACCTAGCACTTTCCACACAAAACTGCTGCAACTGAAACCAATCCCTCGTTTCGTTGTGTACTTTAAACAAGGAAACTGATTCTGGAAAAACCATAAAAGTATTGCATCGAGAATGAACAAATTCCCCTGAACATTCAAACGACCTTCGTTGGATTTTTAAACTCTGGTGTTTTTAGCTGTTCGTCACTAAGTCCTCAGGCTGTAAAGTGCCACATTACAGTGGAATGACTGGAAAAGGATTAAAACATTAAACACTGAATCTGGGATTGGAATGAAGTCAATGTACTTGTTGAGTCCTTATGTCCTCGCTGTGTTGTAATTGAAGTTTCTGGGCAAGTTTGTTCTTTAAATGAATGAACCAATGTAGTATAGTTACCCAGAGATGGCTGTTAATTCAAGGGCACTTAATTCGTACACATTTTTCGATCTCATTTCACAGCTGATTTGAAATGCACTCATCTCTCTCTTTGGCTCCCCCCTTTTTCTCCCTTCTCGTCTAACTAGCAGGGTGACCTGGGACAATAGTCTTCCTCAGATAGATTGTAAGGATTGCCTGAGCCCAATGCCCAACACATTTCATTTACTTGTTGGATTTCTACAGTAAGTAGACAACATCAATACTAGGCTCCTAATTAACGTCTGCGGGATTTAGACCGATATATAGTCACATCCACTATGTTACTGTAATGTTCCGTTATGTGGAATTCAATTTCAAGCTATTGGAAACGTGTTAGGAGGGTTTTGCTGGAAATGTTCATCAATATTAAAAAGCCTGCTATAGATTTTGATGCCATAAACTTCTAAAAACGCCTGGAGACCTATTTAAACATTCAGGCAATTTTCCAATTATTATTGGTATTCAAAGGTGATTGAATGACATGAACTTGGTTGTCTACAATAACTCATCGTTTGAGCCATACTAGGAAACGCTCACAAACATGTAATTCTTCTTTAAAATGAATCTGGGTCGTAAAAACCTCCACAGTGATTTCTAGAACAGAAAATTATTCTGGACCTTCTTGATTAGCCCCAGAAGTCGAGGGTCAGATAGGTTATTCGTAAATATAATTTGTTACAGTTAATAGTACCTTTCACCATTTGTATCTGCAATGTAATATAAATGTTTTTTGATAATAGTTTTTTACAGGCCTGAGAAGCCCCGATTGGGGTTCATTGACAAAACACAAGGTAATCAAAAAATAAAATAGACTCAAGGAAATTGGAACAGAAATGACAACACGTTGAAATATTGAAAATAACTTGCATCTGCTCGATCAGCATCATTACCAACCTGAGTGAGGCAACCAAAAATAAAACATTTTCTTTTAATACTGTTAGCCTTGAACAAGTGAAGTGGGTCTTCCCTTCAGCATTGATAAATACATGCACTTCTTTGACGAAAAGATCATCTTTATTAGAAAACAAATTCCTTAAGTAAGCATATTCTTCAAAAACAGAGTGGTCCAGAGAATCCACAGAAGGGCCCTGACCTGGAATCAATGGGAACATATTTAAATCCTGTATCACTTGACACGTTCACCAAAATAGTAATGAGCTCTAAACCCACCAGCTGTCAACTGGCCCTTATTACAACTTAACTTACAAACATGCTGCTTTCTGTCCTTGGTGCGACTATGTTGAACATAATAATTTGCCTCCCATCCTCAGGATGTTTTAATCCTGATACCAAAAATAATAAACATTTATTGCCCAACATTAAACCTCCCGTTTCACTCTAAAAATGTAGAATAAGCTTTTTCCCAGAAACCGAATGCTTTCAAATAACAGACCAAAAAATATTTATGAAATACTCCAGTCCTGTTTTAGACCCCATCATAGCACTGTGACGGTGGTAATTTCCCTTGTAATGCTATTAGAGAACATCTGTCCCAATGATTCCCCAACCGTCATATTGTTTCTTGACTGATTCCTTTGAATCCATCAATCCATCTCTTCTTTCCCGGTTTTGGAAAAAGTACATTTTGACTCACCTTTCTAGCAATCTCTATGATTAAGTCTGTGCTTGCCCAAGGTTGTGATGGCTGGCCTTCTTATTTCCAGTGGGATGTCCTCTCTTCATTCAGGGGAGGAGACCCTGGCTTACTGTGTTTCCCCTTGCATTCCTCTGCGGACGACTGCGGCGGTTGGTGTCCCTTTGGTCTGACAATTTGCCAAGTCGGTGGATCTGGTTTTCCTGGTCTGGTCTTCAAATCCAATAAATGCTCTTGCTAACTTTCCTGGGGTCCTGTTTGAGCGCTGCGGGACATGAGTCCTTGGACCACACCTAATGACTGGCTGGCCCGAATGACTTGTAGCTCTCGCTGTCCAAAGTGACTTGTAGTTGCCTCTGTCCTGGTTTTGTTGCATATGCCACTGCCACTGCTGTCACCCCAACTAATGGTCCTTGTTCGTGTCCAGCTGGTCATGCAAATGACTTTGTTTCTGTTTAAAGGCTTTGGACTTTGTGCATTTATTGACCTGCTTTTCATCTGAACATGCAAAAACATTGACATGGCCCAAAAGACCATGTACAGCCTGGTGCAGGTCTACAATTTTGTTTCTGGTGTCCTTTGACAGCTCTTTGGTCTTGGCCATAGTGGAGTTTGGAGTGTGACTGTTTGAGGTTGTGGACAGGTGTCTTTTATACAGTTCAAACAGGTGCCATTAATACAGGTAACGAGTGGAGGACAGAGGAGCCTCTTAAAGGAGAAGTTACAGGTCTGTAAGAGCCAGAAATCTTGCTTCTTTGTAGATGACCAAATACTTATTTTCCACCATAATTTGCAAATAAATTCATTAATAATCCTACAATGGGATTTTCTAGATTTTTTTTCTGTCATAGTTGAAGTGTACATATGATGAAAATTAAAAGCCTCTTTCATCTTTTTCAGTGGGAGAACTTGCACAATTGGTGGCTGACTAAATAATTTTTGCCCCACTGTAACTACTGCGCCTTGGACCATAATTCTTGATATGCACTTGTTACAGTTACTGCCTTATTCCAAAACAGATTCAATTAATTTTTCCCGTCAAATTTCTGCACACAATCCCACATAATGTCAAAGTGAAAAAAGATTGGTTAATATTTTTCATAGATTTGCAAAAATTAAGAACAAAAATATAAACACGTACATAAGTATTTACAGCCTTTGCTCAAAACTTTGTTGAAGCACCTTTGGCAGCATTTACAACCTCAAATCTTTTTGAGTATGATGCTACAAGCTTACACACCTATTTATGGGCAGTTTCTCCCATTATTCTCTGCAGAACATCTCAAGCTCCATCAGTTTGGATGGGTTGCGTCAGTGCATAGCCTTTTTTAGATCTCTCCAGAGATGTTTAAATCAGGTTCAAGTCTAGGCTCTGGCTGGCCCACTCAAGGACATTCACATAGTTGTCCTAAAGCCACTCCTTTGTTATCTTGGCTGTGTGCTTAGGATCGTTGTCCTGTTGGAATATCTATAGCACTCTGGAGCATGTTTCCATCAAGGATGTCTCTGTACAATGCTGCATTCATCTTTCCCTTGATCTAGACTAGTGTCCTAGTTCCTGCTGCTGAAAAACATCCCCACAGCATGATACTGCCACCTCCATGCTTCACTGTAGGGATGGTATTGGCCAGGTGATGAGTAGTGCCTGTTTTCCACCAGACATGTTGTTTGGGGTTCAGGCCAAAGAGTTCAAGAGTGGGGATAAGGACAGTTTTAAAGAGTCAAAGTACAGTTTTAGTAAGGAGGTGAGAAACACCTATACTCTGAGAAATTACAACAACAATGTTCAGCAAACGACTCTGCTTCTGTCTGGAGGGGCCTTAGAAAGATCTCCAACTACAAGCCTATATCCCCCCATTCCATCAACGACTCTCACCTAGCCAATGTCCTGAACTAGTTTCAAAACGTAGTCAAAACGTAGTCAAAACGTAGTCAAAAATTTGTCAAAACGACTACTACTGTCGTTTTAAAAGACATTGGGAAAGGGGACTTCAAATTGGAGCAAAACACCCCCTCCATTATCAAAAAAGACAATGATGGTGCACTTCTACACTGCCAACATTGAGTCCATCTTAACCTCCTCCATCACCATCTGGTACGCTGCTGACAACTGTAAATCAGTCTAGAACAGGCTTTCTTCAAAAACAGAGAATCACGGTCCTGGAACTAGTCAGGGAGGACATTATTCAGTGGATGAGCTTAAAGGCATGCATATTTGCAAGTTTAATTAGCCTTTAATTGAAGTCTCCCTGACTCTTAGTGTTAATGCTGCTTTCTCAATCAAAATGATAAATAATCAGTGACATGCCTAACCAAAAATCCTTTCAACATTGCACTTTTTACTTTCAAATCTCAGCTTTGAGAATGACAAATAGGCCACTGCAACCACACTGATTTAAATACCATCCTACTCCACTACACTAACCAGGGGGATCCTACACCACTACTCTTACCACGGGGATCCTACGCCACTACACTAACCAGGGAGATCCTACGCCACAACTCTAACCAGGGGGATCCTACACCACTACTCTAACCAGGGGGATCCTACAACACTACTTTACCCAGAGGGATCCTACACCACTACTCTCACTAGAGGGATCCTACACCAATACACTAACCAGGGAGATCCTACACCACAACTCTAACCAGGGGGATCCTACACCATGCAGATCTCCTCTAGAGCAGTGATGTTTTGGGGCTGTTGCTGGGCAACACAGACTTTCAACTCCCTTACAAAGATTTTCGATGGGGTTGAGATCTGCAGACTGGCTAGGCCACTCCAGGACCCTGAAATGCTTCTTACAAAGCCACTCCTTCGTTGCCCGGGCGGTGTGTTTGGGATCATTGTCATGCTGAAAGACCCAGCCACGTTTCATCTTCAATGCCCTAGCTGATGAAAGGAGGTGTTAACTCAAAATCTCACGATACATGGCCCCATTCATTCTGTCCTTTACACGGATCAGTCGTCCTGGTCCCTTTGCAGAAAAACAGCCCCAAAGCATGATGTTTCCACCCCCATGCTTCACCGTAGGTATGGTGTTCTTTGGATGCAACCCAGCATTCTTTGTCCTCCAAACACGATGAGTTGAGTTTTTACCAAAAAGTTACTTTTTGGTTTCATCTGACCATATAACATTCTCCCAATCTTCTTCTGGATCATCCAAATGCTGTCTAGCAAACTTCAGACGGGCCTGGACATGTACTGGCTTCAGCAGGGGGACACGTCTGGCACGGCAGGATTTGAGTCCCTGGCGGCATAGTGTGTTACTGATGGTAGGCTTGGTTACTTTGGTCCCAGCTCTCTGCAGGTCCTTCACTAGGTCCCCCCGTGTGGTTCTGGGATTTTTGCTCACCGTTCTTGTGATCCTTTTGACCCCACGGGGTGAGATCTTGCGTGGAGCCCCAGATCGAGGGAGATTATCAGTGGTCTTCTATGTCTTCCATTTCCTAATAATTGCCACAGTTGATTTATTTACACCAAGCTGCTAACCTATTGCAGATTCAGTCCTCCCAGCCTGGTGCAGGTCTACATTTTTTTTTCTGGTGTCCTTTGACAGCTCTTTGGTCTTGGCCATAGTGGAGTTTGGAGTGTGACTGATTGAGGTTGTGGACAGGTGTCTTTTATACTGATAACAAGTTCAAACAGGTGCCATTAATACATGTAATGAGTGGAGGACAGAGGAGCCTTTTAAAGGAGAAGTTACAGGTCTGGGAGAGCCAGAAATCTTGCTTGTTTGTAGTTGACCAAATACTTATGTTCCACTATAATTTGCAAATAAATTAATAAAAAATCCTACAATGTGATTTTCTGGATTTTTTTTGTCTGTCATAGTTGAAGTGTACCTGTGATGAAAATGACAGGCCTCTCTCATCTTTTTCAGTGGGAGAACTTGCACAATTGGTGACTGACTAAATACTTTTTTGCCCCATTGTACATACAGTGGGGAGAACAAGTATTTGATACACCGCCGATTTTGCAGGTTTTCCTACTAATTGTCACGTCGCCTCCTGGAGGTGGTCCTACCTCTGGGCACGTGGCTCCCCGGCGTTCATCGTTGCCGGCCTTCTATTGCCATCGTGTGTGTTTGTCCTGTTTCCCATGTCCTGTGAAGGCACCCTTCCCTGATCCCCTTCACCTGTGCCCAATCAGTTGGGTATTTAAACCCCTGTGTGTCTAGTTTCCGTGTGTGTTAGGAACCTGGTGAAGAACTTCAGGAAACGTATGATCTCTGTAGTTGCAAACAAAGGTTTCTGTACCAAATATTAAGTTCTGCTTTTCTGATGTATCAAATACTTATGTCATGCAATAAAATGCAAATGAATTACTTAAAAATCATACAATGTGATTTTCTGGATTTTTGTTTTAGATTCCGTCTCTCACAGTTGAAGTGTACCTATGATAAAAATTACACACCTCTACATGCTTTTAAGTAGGAAAACCTGCAAAATTGGCAGTGTATCAAATACTTGTTCTCCCCACTGTAGGAGAGAATTTGACTTTAACAGAGTATATTACTATAAAATGGGTTTGTTAATTAAGTGGTAACACATGCAGACATGTTCTCTTCTAGATACATTGAAAGTGCCATGGGCTGGTATACAGTTTCATTAGCTTATACTTAGTTGTATACTTTGTAATACTTGTAATTATATTTAGGATTACAGAAGACTGTAGCAGTTACTTGGTTGGTAAACTGCTATCATTTA
The DNA here is from genome assembly GCA_016801125.1 of Novumbra hubbsi. NCBI lineage: Eukaryota > Metazoa > Chordata > Actinopteri > Esociformes > Umbridae > Novumbra > Novumbra hubbsi. Next base: position 6,075 of record JACXGK010005288.1, on the reverse strand, counting down.
TTTTGTCTTTTACTGGGTAATTGCACTGAAAATACTTAGTATTTAAAAGGATGTTATAAAAGTATTCAAATCCTACAAATAATCAATTGCAATTTCTTAAGCGTAAATTACTAACCAGACCCAACTTTAAATGTTAACATTAATGCTGGATTAAGTAAAACATTACATAGAATAAAACATATTTCAAAATTAAAGGAAATAATAATTAAAATAATACTTTTTTGTATCAGTTGACTGGTTTGCATCAAAACCATTTATGCTACCGTTCAAAAGCTTGGGGTCACTTGGAAGTGTCCTTGATTTAGAAAGAAAAGCACAATTTCTGTCTACCAAAATAACATCAAAATGATCAGAAATACAGCATAGACCTTGTTAATGTTGTAAATGACTATTGTAGCTGTAAATGGCATCTTTTTAATGGAATATCTACATGGGTGTAAAGAGGCCCATTATCAGCAAACATGACTCCTGTGTTGCTGTAGCACATTGTGTTTGCTAATACAAATTTATACTTTTAAAGGCTATGACATCATTGGAAAACCTTTTTTCAATTTTGTTAGCGCAGCTGAAAACTGTTGTGCTGATTAAAAAAGCAATAAACCTTCTTTAGAGTAGTGGTGTATCTAGAGCATCAGCAATTGTGGTTTCAATTACAGGCTCAAAATGACCAGAAACAAAGAACTTTTTTCTGAAACTCATCAGACTATTCTTGTTCTGAGAAATGAAGGCAATTCCATGCACAAAATTGCAATTGGACCACAGGAGTGGTGGTTGCTTTTAATTCAAACACAAGGAAAGTTCTAAGTGACCCCAAATGGTTGTGTCTGTTCCAACCAATGTTAAACAGTCAGTCTGTTCCTCTAACAGTTATTTTTTCATAAGATGTATTGTTTTTGTAGTAGCTTAAACAGTTAAAAATTCTAGGCATTTTTGAGACCCATGCCTTTCCCAAAACCCTTTCCACTACAAGCTGTTTACATAAAAAACATATTCAGTGGGATTCAATATTATTAGGTGACAGGACAACATAAAATGGATTTCTACCACAAACACATAGTGAGAATGGAATTCTGTCACTCTCTCTTGCCTAATATATGTCGCTCTGTCTTGCCTTGGGTTTCGAGAGTTTTAAAGTAGATTTTTTACAAATATATGCAAAAGGGAGAGCACATGCTTGCAGCACATCAGATTAATCAGGTCATAACAATGTTATTGGTACATTAGCCTTCACTAACATTTGCTTTCCTCTGAATCAAAGGATCATTTATTACAGATTCCAATGTCAAGTTCAGAGTTACCCTACAAACATAACATAACCCTCCCACAACATATCTCCATAGGTTCCTTCATCTTTATCCTGCGTGGGAGTCACTTGCAAATTCTAAGTTACTGTGTAGTAACAATGTTTTTGAAATATATCACGTGGGATGACTGTATTCTCATCATTCGTTCACAGAAATGAAGACAGCTCATGGGAATATTTCCCAAACTTTTGTCTCACGTCTAAAGAAAACCCCAAAATTGTCTAAGTGCGATTGATACTGTATGTCTAATAAGCACAACTTATTTGTAAGAAGCGCTAACTCTTCACAGGAACCTTTGAGTTTTAACTTCAATAACTTTCATCCCCCGTTGCTCTGAGCAAAAACCTTTATGTGGAACTCCTGCAAGGATCCTTTAGGAGAAGTGAGGGAAGTGCCAGCAATGTTTGACAAACTGACACTCTAGGGGAGGATAGGAGCTCTATTGAGAGATATTTTATACTTCCAAAACAGCTTAAGAGGACAGAATCAAGTCGATAAGGTCAACATCGTATTCTAAAAAAGTTCTAGAACACTTACAAAGAATGTACTAAATCCCTAAAGGCTCTCAACGCATTTCCTGGTTGAGTATAAAAAAGTGAAGACAGAGATATTTCCATGATCCATCTTAACAAAACAATCGACTTGCTTAAAAATATTGGGGAAAATATATGTATTATAATGCATAATGGCCAGTTAAAAGGCAGTAAATGAATGGAAGCCTCTTTTTTATTCAAACACAAGTCATTTGGCGAAGAGGATGTAACTAATTTCATCGTCTTCACAACCTCAGCCAAGCTTTGCTGCAGATCTGCAGCATTCTAGTTCATCCGCTGTCTCTGTAAACATGTAGGTTGGCACGCAGCTTGCACTTCCAAACATTAGCAAGCCGTTACAATGCCCCAGAACGTCAGAAGATTGTGTCATCGTCCCCTGGACGTTGGACAACCCATGTTTTTTGACAAACAAACAAGCACACACACACACACATATAAATGTGCCTTGTGAGAGGGCTTTAGAGAAGCAAAGGACTGTCTTCTCTAGTAGCTACTGAGCGAGATTAGTCCATCTCTCTACCCCTTCATACCCCAATGAGGAAATGAGGATCTGCTGGAGCTGTGGAACAATGAGATTAAAGGGTTGCCAGAAGTGTGTGCTGTGGATTTACTGGGCTTGCAGGGTGAGCGGATATGTCTGTTTTTGCATTGGTCTTTTTATACCATAAGACTGAAACTACTGGACGACAAACACTGCTGTGCTTCTCTCTAGCAGGCAGAAGCGAAGATGTACATTGAACGACGGAGAGATTTTAGAAGTAATTTCATGTAACTCTATTGGGTGCTTAAGGACTAAGCCAGTGGACGACTGGGGCAGCGTTTCCAAAGGGGGCAGATGGGGGAAATTGTGCAGCGCATCCAAATCTTGGGGTTGCGACCCCATAAAGGGTCATCAAAATTGAAAGTAAGTTCTGGGAGCCAAAAAATACAATCCTATATGTGTTTTCTACAAGAAATGTCTCCTACTTAACTTAAAAATAGTAAAATAGTATGCCTACATTGCTGAAATGAAAGACTGAGGAGAAATGAGGAGTCTGCTATTTCTATGAGAATCATAGTAAGCAAGTAGACCAAACCACCCAGGGGGAAGAGCGTTATAAAGCTCTCTTTCTTTGCATCAATGTTTGAGCTTTGATTGTGCCGTTACCTGGTGGAAGAAAATAGAATAGCATTTAGTCTGTCAGACCCTCTTGTGTGTTTCTAAAGTACATGTTCAGAAACTGCCATCAACTTCCACAATTCCCTATTGTGATGGATATCCTTCTTGTTGCGTTGTTTGCCTGATTTCATTTCATCATTTGAAGACACACATCTGTCAGTCAACAACAGAATTGACCAACTGCCAGCAACGGTAAACATTCTAGATGTGTTGTTTTTGCTAAGACCACAGCCAGGATAAAAACCCTTTCGCTTGACTTGAGAGGGAGAAAGGTTGAGAGAAAAGGCATTACATTTCAAACACATGTCATCTGGCAAAGAGAATGTTCCTACATTTTTTGGTCTGAGGTTGTGAAGAATAAATAGATAGAGAGAAAATGACACAGATATATACAGTAAAAAGAAAATGAAAGTTAACGTCATGGAACATCTGTCTGTGTTCATTTGAATACAATCTCAAAGCTGCTTTTTAATTCCCTTTCCTGGGCAAAGACCCGTCCACTGTGCCAAAGATGGAATGGAGAGAACAATAACCACCAATGCCCATGAGTCGTTTCCAAGTGTCGGAACAAGGACAGGAAATGTTGTGTTTCACACCCAAAGGCGCGCTGACGTACTTGTGGAGGAATGGATGTGGCATTTCATCAACCTCTAATAAAACCATTAGCAGTTCTGATTATTGGTTAGCACCTCGACATCACTTTAACCCAGGTTCTGGATTTCCTCATGTTAGCTGATTTCACAATGTATTACGCTCAAACTAACATCTTTACATACGATGCTTGAAAATATTTAACCCCATTTTAGATTACTTTTAGTGACATCCTTAGTGACATCCTTATTTAATCAGAATCAGCCTTTTTTATAGCAGGTTTATTGAAATCATGTATTTAGTAGAAAAACAAAGTTAAAAAGAAATAAGTGCAGGAGCAAAATAGAGAAGAAAAAAGTAGCATTTGTTGAATCAAGTAGGTGAGTAGAATCAGTTGGTAAATAGATATTGGTATAGATTGGTACCAAATTAAGCAATCAAAGCAGGGATGTTTAAGACAGATTGTGGGTAGGGCTTGTTAAATAGAGACATAAAACTTGTCAGTTAACTGTTCCCCATGCAGGAGAACGCATGTTGCAGAGATTAAAAACCAAGTTGAAAAATGTGAAGGTTCCTGGAAGTCCATTCTCTAGGGGGAGTACTACTTTATTTGGCAAAACCCAACACTGCCTACCACCAAAATAACCTCATCTCTACAAGCAAGCATGGTAGTGGGAATGTCAAGATCTGGGGCTGCTTTTCCGACTCCAGAACTTGTCAACACTTTGTCAAAGAATCATAAACTCTGTACACCATGGGATTCTTGAATATTACATAAGGCCATCAGTCAAGGAGCTAACACTGGGCCAAACATGGGTCATCCAACAAGATAATGTAGAATGCATTTAAGCAAATTAAGTCAAATTCCAGACCAACCAAGATGCCGTGGCGGGACATGTTGTGAGCAGCACTCCCCTCAAACCTGAATCAATTGGTTGAGTTCTATAAGGAGGAGTCAGCAAAAATCCTTTATTAAGATGGGAGAGACCAAAGAGTGGCTATAGGAGATGTTTACTCCATGCTGCTAATGGAGATGCCACAAGCTATTGAATGAGGATGTTTAAAATGTTCACACAAGAAATCTGTGCTTTTTGTTAAATGAACCATCTTTGTTAAACAAGCCATTCAAATATATTATATGTTTTTTGTTTGTTTGCTTTATTTGGCATGCTTTGTTTATAAATTGGCGTTTAGATAAGGATTTTATGAGTTTATTTTTTGTTTTTATAAAAATGTAATGACCATCCATGCAGGGTTTACATACTTTCAAGCTGTAATTTATACAGTTACTAAATGCTCTATTTTGATCACAAGAACAATTGGAAAAAGACTAGAATAATAATGGAAAATAATAGGAATATATACAACAAAATCAGACAGTTGTTTTAGTGAAATAGTCTAATTCATGGGGGTTTTAGAAAACATATATAATTGTTTTTGTACATTATGCACAGTTTATTTTCAAAGTACAACTCAAAGTTATACAAAACAAATTGTTGATCAACTTTAAAACATTCATCCAAATAAACGTGGATTAAAATAAACCCATCCCCAGGCTGTTCGGTCTGGGAAATCATTAACCATTATTTGATGGACTTAACTGTGCTTCATGTGTTCAGTAATAATAGTACTAATAATAAATGATTGGACCTTTAGAGATCTTTCATAGACTGTCAAGGTGCTTCAAGTGCAAAAAAAACAAACAAGCAATATATCATGACAGGTCAGCCAACCCAAGGCCACATCTCTTAGTGCTGCATCCTCTGAAAATGGAGAAGGTCAGGTCATGGAGAGAAATGGTCAAAGGGTGGTTGATGATGGTGATGGAATTCCTCATGGCACCACGGCACCTTTGGGCCAAAGAAAGCTCACCATACAAAGATCAGAGTAGTTCATTTTTCTCGTCAGTACCAGTCCCATTCATCACTGTGGTATTCCTCTATCCTTTATTCCATTCACACTTCAGGCAACTCCTCAAATAAAGTTGTCAAAAGATCAGGAACTAGCAGCCAAGTGGAACTAAAGCAAAGCCAAAAGGTGTTAACCTCGTTTCAAGCTGAAAAACTATTATTGAAAAAGAGACATGCGATAAAAGTGAAGTTCATCACAAACAATGCACTTAAATAAACATGTTTTAAAACACGTAGACTTTTTTAAATTTAAAAAAAATTTGCACTGTACTTAGTCTGCTACTAAAATGTAATAGCAAATGTACAATAGATACAGAAACCTTGAGGATTAGAATAAAATTCAATATTTAGTGCTGTTTTACTCTTCCTTCTGATAGAAGGCATTCATTAATCATATGATGGTTTCCAAGCTGTGGTTTTCAAACCTGATCCTTAAGTACGCCCAACAGTACATATTCTAAGTGGTCAAGTTTTAATTGGATGTGTTTGCCTCTGACAAACAAACCTGATTCCACTTATCTTCATCTTATCATCAGGCCCTCAGTGGTTGTTTGTCT
>JACXGK010005287.1:6306-27120 GCA_016801125.1 Novumbra hubbsi | reverse complement strand
AAATACACCCAACAGGTTCCTACTGGACCCGGACAGTCGGCGATGACGCGCTATACTAGCCTCCAAATACACCCAACGGGTTCCGACTGGACCCGGACAGTCGGCGATGACGCGCATTACTAGCCTCCAAATACACCCAACAGGTTCCTACTGGACCCGGACAGTCAACGATCGTACACGCTATCGGAGCCTCAAATCAAGTGGCCCGCACGGTCAACGTTTCGAGTGGCATGTTCATATAACACATAAACCTTCAGGGATCACGGACTAGATGACCTCCACCTCCATAAGAACGGTAGGATGCACTGACCTGCGCTGCGCCCGGCTGCCCAGTGAACAGAGCCTTGTAGGCGGATGCAGCCACGGACAGCGCCCCTTTCACCAAGCCTCCAGTGATGCCCGGGTGACTACAGAGAACAGAGGGAGCAGTGCAGTGAGACCGACTGACGCCAGCTTGAGACCCCGCTCACACAACACAGACATGTCAGTGTATTTACATACTGCTACCAGCCTCTTCGGGAGGTTTGCCTCTAAACTGACTGGCTTGCACATTTGGGTCCCACCTGGGGTCTTGGGAGTTGTCCTCTGAATCACCACAAGCAGATGGGCTGCCTGGTTGACTGTCTGGCTGCTTGGAACCTTCCAGACAATCAGAGAACAGTGGTTATGTTCTGAGACAATCAACTGCCAGTACGCTGGTGCGGTGTTGAACCTATTTAGCTCACGTTGGGACTGTATTTTTGGTGCTCTTTGACGAGAATGACTCTCCAAGCAGACCCCATAGCTGTTAAAGACCCAGTGCTTAGTGCTTGGCCGTTGTGAGGACCAAGCAGACGTTGTACTCTGAGTACCATAGCTGACTGATCTGAGGAGTCCTGTTTTACAGCATTGCCTTCCCTTCGGCAATTCTGCCGTTAAATGACAAACAAATGGGCTTTTTTACCCTTCGATGGTGGAACTACAAACGCTGCTGTGTATTTTGCATAGCGTGTGTGTGTGTACGTGTGTGTGTGTGTATGTTCATGTCTGTGATCCTCACCATCCTCTAACTCTCCCTCTGTCTGGTCCAGTGACTCCTCCATCGGTTCCGTCCTCCTGCTGCTCTCCGGGCTGAGGAGGACAGGACAACACGCGTTACATCCCGGGGAGGCCGTCGGCGGCGGAGCTCAGTCAGGTGGAGGGGGGGTGGGGGCCGGGGGTCTCACCTGGGCGCGAGGGCGGAGCTGAGGCCAGGCGGCGCCACCACCACGGGGGTGAGGGGCACGGCGTCCAACGTCTGGGACGTGCACAGCATGTCGTTGGCGCTGCTGGAGCAGGAAACCGCCCCCGACGTGGTCCCCTCCGCTTCGCCTCGCTCCCCCTCCGGAGTGCCGCGGCCTTGGGCACCGGGCGCCGTGGGCGTGTCGGGCTCGTCGCCGGGCTGGGACAGGGCGGAGCTGTACATGGACTCGCCCAGCGGGCGGCTGGTGTCGAAACAGTCGGGGAGGATGATGATGTAATCCTCGGAGGAGGCGGAGGAGGACCGGCTGCGTGTGCCCCTCTTCCTCTGCAACCCCTCGCCCTTCTCGTCACCCCTGACCTCGTTGTCGCCGCCGGCGTCCGCGCAGATGCGCTCAATGTCGGACTCCGCTCCCTCGTCTGAAACCGTCAGACGAGTCGTTATTGGAGGCCCTCCCGGACCGGACGACGGGACCCAGCCCATTCCAGGTGAAGTGGTACTTATCAACCCACTGAAAACGAGTGTGGGCGTATCACCTGACATCCTGAGCTCCGGTATATTCGACCGGGGCGGAGCCGGGTCCGCAGGGCTGTTAGGGGGTGTGTCCAGGGTTTTCTCACACCTCACCTCCAAACGCTTCTCAGTGGCTTTCCCTTTAAAAGAGGAGGAGCCACCTTGGGCTGCTGGGCGTATCACTGTGGAGATCAGGGGAAGGGTTACAGGTCACACCAATGACGTCATGTGGACATAATGACAGAGCTCTTTTATCTGTCCCCAGTGCAGGCGTGTTATGTACTGGCGGAAAGTGGATTCCTTTTATGTTGAAACCCGGCTGCTTCCCAGGAATGAGCTGTGAGCCATATTCTGGCCAAAGGGCAAGTTCAGCTTATTAGTTTGGTCACTTTTGAGTTTACTCAGTGCCAGATGAATAGAATTCCCTCAGTATGGACACAAGTAAACACAATTCCCTAAGAACGGAACAGATAAAGACAATTCCCTCAGTACAGAACAGATCAATTAAAGCCCTCAGTATAAAACAGATAAATAAAACCCCTAAGTATTGAACAGATCTATAAAAGCCCCCCAGTACAGAAAAAAATAAAAGCCCCTCAGTATGGAACTAACGTAATAAACCTGTGCCAGGGCGGTTCCCACGCAGGGGGGCGTGATCCGGGACCTCCTCCAACGTGAGCGAGCGAATCACCGTCTCACACACAAACTGGGTCCCGTTGAGGTCTTCCCCTCCCTCCTCCTGAGAGGGAACGCCTCCACCCTCCGCCCCAGACCCCAGCCCCTGAGACGGCTGGATGCTGGTGACTCCCTGCGCCTCCACCTCCTCCTGGATCAGGCCCAGGGTGGGCTTCTCCTGCAGGGGACCCTCATGAGGCAGCGGGGACATGCATGGAGTCATGTCTGCATGTGGAGAGGAAAGGAGACACAGAGAGACCTTCGGTGAGGACCACTGACGAGGAACAGCCTGGAGATCCGGCATGGCAACACACGTGGGTGGAGCTACCTGCGGGAGTGTTGTTCGGCACACTCTCCAGTTCCTGAACGATGTTGATGTCCAGCAGCTCAAAGGAGAGCAAGTCCTGGGCCGTGAGCAGGTCCACAGACGGAATGTAGTACTCATGTTGGTCTTGGTCCCCCGACATGAGTGCTTGGTCCCTGGAGGCTACAGGGCCAGACTTCTCATTCTTGTCTGTGGACAGGGGGTTCTTCCCCTGTGGGGGAAAAGCGGATCAATGACCCCCGGGAGGAAAACACACAAGACACTGGAAAGACCAGCCGTCTCCACCACACTTCAGTACAGAGCCGAGGGTGGACCTGCCTGGGGGGTGACGCAGGGCGACACCAGCATGCCGTCCGCCATGACGGCCGCGGGGGCCTGGGGGTCCACCACGATGCTGCACCAGACGCGGGGGCCAAACTGCTCCCCGCCGTGGGCCAGGCGCCAGTGAGACGTGTAGGAGCCCTCCAGGGCCGGAGCGCACAGAGCCACGCTCACCACGCCCACCTGCCCGGGCTGCAGGAACGGCACGGCGACCTCGCGCCAGCGGTCGCCCGACGCCACCGCCAGGTTGCCCCACATGAACTTCAGCTGAGGGGGGAGAGGAGCGAGAGACCTGTGGGTGTCATCCACAACCTGCCGTCCGCGCCTCCCCTCTCGGCGTGTGCGTCCTGTAATGGTACCTTGGTCTCGGCGCTCCAGCTCACACTCCCAGTGTTCCTCATCTTCCAGTACTTGATGAACTTGGTGCCGGGGCGAAGGCGAGTCCCATCAGGCAGGTTCTCATCCAGGAACAGGGCCGTCATGGCTGGCACTGCCAGAGGGCAGGGGCGCTTGGGACGCCTGGGGGATGAAGCCAAACATGATTAAAGTGTAGATCTCATCCTTTTCCCCGCCTCTATTAGTTTATTATACAGATAGTTCAGGATTTTGGCAATGACCCCACCCGTCTACTTACCGAGATTTGGTTTTACCCTTTCTTATGATATAATAGTCTAATGTTTGCCCAATGATGAAGTAGCATTAGCGCAATGACTAGAAGTGTGCCTTCCATACTTGTGTGACGCTTGGAAACATTGGTTGGCAAAATGACCTGCAGCCTTGTTATATACTGGATACATGGGTTAAATCCCAAAGCATTACATCCCATGATCACGACAGCATGCCTAACTACGATGATGAGGTTTTAAACACGTACTCTGGGCTGGTGGCCTGAGTGGCCCTGGGTTGAAGCAGGACCGGGGAGGAGCTCCCATCGCCAGCACTCCACTGCAAGCCCCGCCTCTCCATCCTCAGCTGCTTCCTAATCTCCTTCACTTCGGCCTTCAGCTGCCTCTTCTCAGCCTTTAGACGCTGCTTCTCCGCCTTGCGAAAGCTCCGGTCCCCTCGGCGGTAGAACCTTGACATCAAGGGGAGAATGCAGGGTTCACCGACTGGACGTCAAGGGGCAGATATAGTTCTGATACAGTTCGAAATCAATGTGGTACTGACAAATACATAAACAGTCAAAACTAGAAAATAATGTGGCGACAGGTCCTTTTTAGTCACAGAATACATTTTTCTTTCACAAAATGCCTAGAGGCTTCTGTTCATGTGGGGATAACGTGGGGAACATACAGTCATTCTCTATATTGTCATTACAAAGTTAGCAAGATGCAACTTTCCACAGTCCCAAGCATTAAAAACGCGAAACGTGTTTCTCATGTCAACACACGTAATCCCATGAACAACAGTAAATGAACACGGGCAACTCATAAGCGTTGAAAATATCAACAGCTTGAAGTTCATCAGTGTCGGTCCCCCAAAGTGCACTAATCCCAATCCATCCGACGGCCAATCCCACCCCGGTCTTACCTGCTGTGGTCTGGGGCTGGTGAGCCGTGCTCAGGGATGGACAGGGGAGTTCTGGCTCTCACCAGGTTGTGACTGGGGTCATGGGAGAAGCTGCAAGGCTCACACAGCGTGCAGGATGTACACACACTGGGGACCAGACAGCAAGCCAGACAGTCAGTCAGTCAGGGAGTGAAGCACAAACCGCTTGGCTCTCTCACCTTAGGCTTGGCCTACTAAAGAAACCGAAACCAAACTAATCGAGACAATAGCATGGACTTTGTGACCAGGAAGAAGTATGCACGAGTGCCAACAAGGATAAACACATGCTAGAAAATCTCAACTGAATTTGTTCATCAACACCCGACGATACTGAAACCCGTTTTTCCCCAGAATTTTAAACACCCCCCCCCCCCTCTTCTCACCTGCACTGGTACCCTCCCCCAGCGGTCTGACCCCGGCAGCTGCTGCAGGCAGGGGTGGAGCTGGGACCCCCGGGCAGGGTGGAGGAGGTCACCTCGGGGATCTGAGCCTCCGCCCCGATGGGCTTGTGGATGCAACACTGGCCCGAGAACTCTCGACAGATCTTCTCCACAGCCTCCCTGACCACCTGGTCCTTGAACTGGAGTGCGAGTGGCCAGTTAGTGACTCCGCCCTCAATGCACGCGTGTAGATGTGTCGTCACAGAGCCTGGGCGGGTTGTCCTACCTTCTCCATGTAAGACGTGAACCACGCTGGAGGAGTCTTGTCTTCCTCTTTGGTCCCTTTCAGTTCCTTCATGATCACCTTAGGAACACAAGTAGAAACGCACCGGTGGGGAAATCAGATAAGAAAATGTCTATGTGTAAAGACTTGGTTTCAATGGATACTTAAATGACAATCAATCCGATTTAGTTTGAACATAATATGCTGTAGTGTGCTGCAGTGGTCATATGTAATATAAAATATAGATCTGATTATCCGCTGCATGAAAGAGTAAGATATGTAGGCCCACCACCCTGCTTTATATAACACGTCACAGCCAAGTGACTCGGTGCCCAGAGCCGATCCAGTCCTGCACACAGGATCCCAAATAAACCGGCTACCGAGTACAGCTGATCCACTGGTGAGATACAGCTAAATCTATGGTGACAACAGGTGCCCCCTCATGTGGGACTGGCTGACTCAAAGCTCTGTTCTTACCACGCCCTGTTCGGGGACAGCAGCCTGGACCTTCCTGCTCACCACCTGAGCCAGGGATGGACAGTGCTGTGGGGGACGGAAGCCTCTCTTGGGCTCCCCTCCGCTGGCCTTGGCTGGAACACGTGTGGGCTGACCCCGGGTCTCATACACATTCATGTGCAGCCGGTTGCCCTGCCTGGATGCACTCTGATGAATCAACATAGAGCAAGTCAGACATATCCCAAGTCTGCTGCTTTGCGCCATGAAGGAGTTTCATGTACGCTGCCTAAGGTAACAGCTCCACTTAAACCTTTTTGCATGCAAAGGCACGATTAGGGACAGGAGTCAGATTTAAATAACCTACTGCACCTTTAAAGCCTCTTCATACTCCACTGGAAAAGAGGGAAAAGTTGCATTAAACAAGTTACATACAATAATTAGTTTAATTCATGTTTATGTTATGTTATGTTTAGCGAAGAAAATGTATAAAACCATTTGCTTTAGTACTTACTTTGGCTGTTTATGGATACCTGAAAGACAAAACAGAAATGTATTGCAACAACGTAGTAATACTACTGTAATAACATTTCAGAAAAGTTAATGACATTGCTACTACTCTTTGCTCTCTCACCTCTTCATTCTCTTCATCAAAATAAGTCACTTGTAGATTACAAAGGCCAAAGGACCTTTTCACCTGTAGACAAAATACTATTATTTACAAACCGACATTACAAGAAGAACCAAGCCAGGAAAAGCACAGCCATCTCAAAAGTAATCATTTCAAATGAAACAGAACAAATCAGTAATATCAGGTTATTCTGTACAATTCAGTATTTGCAACTTCGACGCACCGAAACACCATGGCAACGCACACAGACACGACAGTCCTTTCAATGAGGCTGAACTCAGTGACTCGACTGAATAATGACGATGGGGTCTGAGCTTGCGGCTGCCAGGAGCCCCAGAGGAACAACAAGTCATGACTGGCACCTGGCACTCAGTGGAGTTAACATTTCCCATTTCTCTTGGAGACCGCGGTCCTCGGCACTGCAGCTAGATACAGGATTTGATAGCTTTCCTCATAGAATAACACATCTTGCAAGTCATACATGCCCAAGCCAAAACAAGCTATCCACTATATTTCAAATATGAGCTGGTATTTTGGGGAATTTGGCCAGTACCTATATTTCGGCCCTTCCGCTTGCCAACACTGTGATAAATGTTACGGCTTGTCCGACATACCCAAAATCAAATTTCCCAGAATTCTAGAGGCTCTCTTAGGCTCTTCAACAAATGTCAAACTGGTCCCAGGCTAACTAGGGCGTTGAACCACACAGTGTAGCCTCTGTAGTTCTGCGGGCGGTTCTTCTGCTTGTGCTTGGCTAACACATCTACACCTGCTTTTACAGGTCTGCTTGGCTAACACATCTACGCCTGCTTTTACAGGTGTGCTTGGCTAACACATAAACGCCTGCTTTTACAGGTGTGCTTGGCTAACACATCTACGCCTGCTTTTACAGGTGTGCTTGGCTAACACATAAACGCCTGCTTTTACAGGTGTGCTTGGCTAACACATCTACGCCTGCTTTTACAGGTGTGCTTGGCTAACAGCTTTTACAGGTGTGTTTCTGCTATGAGGTTTTTTTTTTAATGAAAAGGTTTTCACCAATACCTCCCTCCTTTATAAGCAAGCTGTTGCTTTGGGAAAGCCTAAGGTTTTGGGCTATGTTTCTCATTCATTTATTTTTTTATTTTTCATTTCAGTCTCATAATGGCTTTCCTGACTTCAACGGCAAATGCAAAGCATAGAATCATAGCACCGATAGCTCTCTTGTGTTTGCCTAAATTATGCGACGGGAGACATTTAGTAATCTTAACCCAAATAACCTGTCGAGCCAGCTGTCCCAATCATTTTGGGGCACAGAAATACCAGGACCATGTATAAAAAGTCGAGTTGGACAAACCAAGAGACCAGAGATGGCAGAAACAAAGCCTGGGGGGATGAAGAATGTGGAAGGTAGGGAAGGTCAGTTTCCCTTGCTGCCCCGTAAGCAAGTGACAAGGCAGTGGGTGCGAGCTTCAGCTGGAAGAGAGGGGAGAATGTGCAGGAGCAGGAGAAGTTGTGGTCAGGAGAAGTTGTGGTCAAGGAGGTGGCAAATACCCTTTTTAATATCTATGCATTCTGTTGGAAGGACGTGTAATTTACAGGACTGCAATTGCTAACTAGGCTCATGTACACTTTCATTCACTGGGTTTAAGATAGTTAGCATCAGGTTGCCAAGCAACCTGTATCTTCCTTCATGCTGGACGCAAAGATACACATAGACGCCATCATCTGATTAACAAGCAGGTAACCCTCCTCATCAATAGCCTAAAGTCAATAAATAAAGAGCTCCCTAAGGTTAATGTGAATTAATCTGAAAATGTTGAGACTGAATAACTCATTTGACAATCATTGATATTGGAGCTACATTAGATCAAAGATGTTTAGTTTGTCGCCATTTTAACATGCACGGCTCCTCATCAAAAATATCAACGGCCACTTGTGGAACTGTCTTCATTAATGCATCAAGACAGTGTCATCAGTGCATAACCAAAAATGTGTCAACTTTGGAACAACCTCTTGTCTTGTGTAAAACAAAAACAGCTATGTTGCGTATGGCCTACAGCTCAATACATCTTACAACACCTCAAGAAAACATCTACAACAAAAAAATCTGAAAATTAAAGAGACCTACCTGAATCTTGTCTAATGGAAAATATGTTTTTTCGGCTTGTTTCTAAATATGTAACAACTTAACAAACTAAGTTAAATGGAATCAGAACTTAAAACCACCTTAAATTTGCAGCATAGATGGAAATTAATTTGAATATGCATACAAAACATAATTGAATGTGTTGCCAGTATGGTGTTTAACATTTTTCGAATCTACATACTTATGCGTTTGGCAACCCTAAATCCAAACAGTTGGACATACACATAACCCAGTAATAAGTATCTCATTAATTAAGGTAACCTTACTATACGCAAAACAAATATATCAAAACTAAAAGGTGTTTGACGGAATAAATACACCCCGGGACTAGAACAAATAAATGGTACGGCAGGTGGTCACGGTAGGAGAAGTTTGAGAAGCACTGCATTAAGGACGCTTGCGTCTATGAATGGGTTTACTCTCTAAAACCCTTATCCCTACTACTAGAGCAATGTCCGCAATAAATAATGTGTTTTAACACGGAAGTAATTTGTGCAAGGTATACACAGAGTAGCAAATGCGAATCAGAAGAACATTCGTTAATAGCTGCCAATAGCAAAGTACGATATGCCAAGGTGAGAGCTGCTATGAAAACACCACCGTGACCGTCGTTTTCGGTGCTCACCATGGCCTCCATTGACTCCCAACTCTTCGTCTCGGAGCCTGACAGGAGAAAATTCTTCGCATTACCCCTGAAATTCACTTTTAGATTGATGTAGAATTCCATTGCTTCTTGTTACTATGGATTAAAACATATTTTGGACAACGAATGAATCGTTGTGTTGTTGAAATATTACAGATTCTCTAGCTTTATGGTCTAATTTATCCGGATGAGGCGTCGTTTCTGTTTACATCAGCGATGTACACATCCACATGATCATGTGACAGGAAATAACTGTCTTTGGTATTTACAATTCCTTATCCACGCCAGGCAAAAACAATATACAATGACTCATCTTGATATTTTATGTAATATACCCACATTATTGTTAATAATATTGTATTAAAAATAAATTTAACATAGCTATTGATTAAGTTTTAGGTCCACGTGGTGTTTTTGTCGCATGTTTTCAGCGTCATATCTGGATTTTGAAGCGGTGGGCAAAAGCTGCATAACCGCGTACATCATTTGTTGCGGTTTATATTAGCGAGCTACATAGTAAATCATTTTTTTTCTCAAATTATGTCATCATTTAAGGTAGATAGAGAACTCAAAACAAAGGTAAGATTTTAACAAATTACATTTGGACGCAGGAGTGATAATTGACAGCATGCAAGGCCCAATGCGTAACTTGGCTAGGTCGCTTAGGAACTATTTTGCTCATTGCTACAGTATTATAACAATATTATCAATTAGAACCACATAACCTGTACGTTTTCTATTAAAGTCTGATTTGTTCAATTAAGTCTAAGTAAATTGGACAATCTTATTAGTTTTTCAGACTTGAATCCACGAGGGTTGTCTTCTAGATAGAAAAACTACAATAGCCTATTTGTAACAACGAATATACCCTCTACTGTCTTTACAAGCATGCCGTGAAGAGTGAAATAAATAATTATGTAACCAATAGCACACGTGTTTATATTTTCTTTAAAAATTCATCTGGTCACTAAGTACAGTACAGATTGAAACGCAACAGGACAGGAATTAATGGTGTTGCTGGGGCAGCTGCTTGCTTTGAGACAGATGGCACATGGCGTAGATGTATTGATTCTTTGACCACGTTGAACGACGTTTTTTAACAACAGTATTTAACTCATGTCCCTGAATTTGTGGAACCGAATTAGCGCCACAAAACTCACCGTCGCGTATAAAAAAGCGTACGGAGTTTTCTTTAAATAACGAGTAGTTATTACGCATCTAATTTTTTTGGACAACCTGCAAATCTGTTACCTTTAAATTATTGTAATGGTAATTCTAATTAATTAAAAACAACTTTTAATTATCGAGGTATCCCCAGACATGCGCAAAACATTAAATGTATAATCCTGTGTGTTGGTTTACAACTGTCATCAGGTGTATTTATCTTGCTCTTTAATTACCTGCCTTGCTTAGGAACTGTACAGACAGAATATTTCATATTTTATGCCAGAAACAATTTTTTCCTCCCCCTTTTTCTTATAGGTTGATACTTTTAGAGAGCAGATCACAGGTGAGGTAGGTATCAAAATGTTAATTTTATTTTAGAAAATTGCAATGTCAAGGGATTTTTTTTTAAGATGGTGCAGACGGGTGACAAATTAATGGAAGCCAACGTACAGTGTCGGTGTTGGGCAATCACAGGTCCCACTAGCCTTGTTATCGATGGAACACCTTTCTTCCAAACGATATTCCATCATTTGGTGTTTGGATGGGGTTGGAGAGCGCGGTCTAACACATTCGTTCCTCCCGACGGTTGGGTTGAGGTCGGTTGATAGGGGTGAGGTCGGTTGACAGCTGAGGCCATAGCATATGATCCACATTGCTTTCATACTCCCCAAACCATTAATGAATCCCATGTACCCTGTGGATGGGTGCATTGCCATCTCTGGAGAGAACCAATAATTAACCCTTATTCAAAGTCCCTTTCCTCATTCTACCTAGATCCAAAATCAAGGTCAACTGAGACTGCTCATCATTTTTATATATACCTCAGAAAATGACTGTGTCGGTGGCTTAATTGTATCATGCAGTACACCTATATAGAAGTGTGTTCATTTTTTATGTTTCACCACTCATTTATTCAGGATTTTCCTTCAGGTTGTCACTCGTCGGTATCTGCCTAATTCACATCCTTTTCTGAACTAAGATACACTGACATTTATGACTTGATTATTTTGTATACTTGTATACTGCACATGTATAACTGACTACTACCAATACATTTGATGAACACTTCTAACTATAACCAGTAAGCCGGAAATGTTAGTTTCCTAGTTACGACTAGCATGTGAATGCAGCGATCTAGATGCTGGTTCACAGATGATCACGATTTGTTTTTTTAGGCTGAAAACCTGGTTGCTGACTTTTTCCCCAGAAAGTTGCTGGAACTCGACAGTTTTCTGAAGGTATGTAATGGTTCAAATGAACTGAGATTTTATGATTTTAATATTTTCTTGTCAAAATAGGCTATCATTCAGTCCCTGAGTAATCTGTCATCACATTTTTTCATGATCACCTTTTCATCCTATCCAGGAGAGCATTCTGAATGTCACAGACCTGAAAGAGATCCACTCAGAGATAAACATCAAAGTACCAGACCCAATCATCCTTAACAATAGTCATGATGGACCAGATGTGGTAAGTGATGGGATCTCATTAGCTTGAACTCTGTATTCATTCAAGTACCAGAGGGGCAATTGTTATTTTATTGGATGACAAGTCTGCAGCCTGGCTACCTAGTGTTTTGCTGATGTTGGCCCAGCTAAACTACTTCATGAGTCTGATCACCTTTCTAAGAAGAAACAACACTGAACAGAATGGAGGATTGCCAACCTGCAGTCTTCCATTCGTTGTATTGCTGCGGGAATGTTAATGAGACCACAGAATGCCTCATTGACTCTCACCAGGCTACTATGATCAAGAGGTTATTGTTAGGATGAAACGCAGCAGCCCTTTAAACAATGGCAACATGGAACTTAACGATCACTGTTAACCTGAGGTTAATGTCCGTAGACCAATGCCAGAAAACGGAAGATGGAAGATGGACGATGTGAGGAGAACTGTCAAGGTAAACCCAGTACCTTCTATCCTGCCGTCTAAGAGAATACAACAATGCCATTGCTGTTTTGTAATTGTGCTTGTTATTTAGCTCAGAGCTAGTACATATGCCATAACCATTTCTCTTCATGATTAAGTAAAAGATATCTGAGTTAGATCAGAAGGATGGAGTTGGTAGATTGGCTGTGTCCTCCCTCTCACCCCACTAGATGGTCCCAAGGTGTTCGTCATGACAGGAGGTATGATGAAGAGCAATGGCAAGCTGGTGGCCTTGATCGAACGAGTCAAGCCCGAGATCAGGACCCTAGTAGAGAAATGCAACACTGTATGTAAACACACACAGTCATTCGTACTTGATTGTGGGATTGATTTCCTTGTGTTCCCCCTTATGCTAATGTTATGAAATGACCGTGTCTGTGTGTTTGTGTGTGTGTGTGTGTGTGTCTCTCTCTTTGTCTCTCAGGTCAAAATGTGGGTCCAGCTCTTAATCCCAAGAATTGAGGATGGGAATAACTTTGGGGTGTCCATTCAGGTATTTTACTTACTACCTTCAATATAATGGCGGACAGTGGCACATTTATGGAATACATTTCTCACTTATCCAAACATGAATGTCCACTAGAGGGCAGCACTTGCACTCAATTCTTGCGGCATGAAACCAATGTTTTCGCCTGTAGGAGGAAACGGTTGCAGAGCTCAGGACTGTGGAAGGAGAGGCCGCCTCTTACCTGGACCAAATATCCAGGTGTGTTACCCAGTCGTCCAGACCTCAGGATGGATTGTATTTAAAGGATTTCAGAACCACGTGCTCTAAAACTGTTGGGAATCTCTTGGTGTCCTTTTCCCTGTTTGAAACCACATTGTTGTTTCTAGGTATTACATCACCAGAGCAAAGCTTGTCTCAAAAATTACAAAGTACCCACATGTGGTAAGTGTTTACAGTTCAGTCTACATTACGGTCAGCTGTTCTGAGACTGTCCGGTTGATGGTCTGTCTTTTTGCAGGAGGACTACCAGCGCACAGTGACCGAAATAGACGAAAAGGAATACATCAGCATCAAGATCATTGTGTCTGAGTTGAGGAATCAATATGTGAGCATACTCTCTGTTTAGCCCAGTTGTAACCAAGCTGTTAGCCTGTCAATATGTGAGCATACTCTCTGTTTAGCCCAGTTGTAACCAAGCTGTTAGCCTGTCAATATGTGAGCATACTCTCGGTTTAACCCAGCTGTAACCAAGCTGTTAGCCTGTCACGTTCTGCTGCAAACGGTGGGTCTACTATAATAACCCAACTCCGTCTGCTCTCAGGTGACGTTACATGACATGATCCTGAAGAACATAGAGAAGATCAAGAGGCCTCGGAGCAGCAACAACGAGGCCCTGTATTGAAGCCCGCCCACCTCAAACTCCTTGTAACAACCATTGGCTGGAACGCGGGTGTTTTTTTTGGACTACTGTCATCCTTAGCATTGAGGTAGACGTTGAAATGACCTGCTCAGACAGGCTTCCAAGTTGCTCATTTAAAGCTGGATGTTTCTCGGTGTTGACCAATCAAGCTGGCTTGAACTAAACCTAAACACTGCTGGCCCCCACCAAGGTTGATTCACGGTCAGATGGATCGGTTAGTGTCCTTGGTCCATGTCTTTGGGCTGGAATTGTGTGAAAAGCAGCTTGGATTTCTTACTGGTATGCTTTTTTTTTTTTTTTTATTAAATTCTGTCTTTAGTTTGTTTTTTAATGGAAATCATTTTTAGGATTTGAAATCCCTTGGTGGCACGAGGGCCCTCGGTCTGCATTTTAGCTGTAGTGTAGCATTGCTGGACATTAAAACTGATTTAACTGGAACTATTCACAAGTACATTGTGAAACCCAATGGTCTCTATCCAGCACAGTCAGTACTTGCCATCAACTCTTACTCTGATCTTCGAGTTTAAATTGCTTAAGTCTGGTGTAATGTTATCATATTCCAGGTGGTATGAAATGAGAAGTGTAATTACTGCCTATTAGTTGTAATTTTGATTTGAAAATAATTATTTTTACTTAATAAAAATATTATCTTGACAAATCTTGCTTTGAGTTGAGGAACATGCTTTTGGGTGAATTCAGTCCACTATGTCCTCAACCTGAACTCTAAGGAAGAACATTAGGTTGACGTTTCCAGTGAATAACATACTGAATCATTACAAATTTTTGTTTGACTTTCTATAAAGGCTGAATATGATAATAACGGGCAATAAAAGTGGTTTAGTCTTGGCAGGGTTTAAATTCGGATTCAGCAAGTGGGGTAGCCTTACTTTTGTGAGGTGGGGGGCATCTAATCTTTTAATTTTTAAATGAATGTAATTTGTTTGATATGAATAAGATATTTTATGATTTTTAAATCCTACTGTATTTGAAAGTCAGATGCGCTGTAAGCCTTGAAACACTACAGAGGCTAACCTTGACCTGTGGCCATCCACTCTTAGAGAAGTTTGCCAGCTCCCAAAACGTAAAACTATTCCAACAGTGTTCCAATACAAAGACTATCAAACGTATTTAACCCCCTTGGACTTTTTTCTGTGTTACAACATGTAATTTAAGAGTTTTTGACCCTGATCAACACTAAAAACTCAACATGTCCTAGTCTAATATGTACATTGAAAATTGAACATGAACAGAACATGATGAATCGCTTTCTCTCCCCTTTGTAAGAAATAATTCCCTTTGCCATGACACAATTGAAAAAGATGTGAGGCAACTTACTGTCTGTGTTGAGTAATGTAACGATTTGGCCACTGTGAAGCGGTTAGTCTTCCATTCCTGAGATGGGAGACACTGCACATACAACAATAATCAGTGTTTTTCACAAAGTGGCCTTCATGGGAGATTGGCACAAGAATACAACTCGCATCATGTCTTGGCTAGTGTTTCTTTAAGGCATGTAGAAGAACCTGAGACCAAATGGAAGAGAATTGTCTGTTGTCTGAAAGCTTTTTCGCCTCAAAGCACACATCATCCAGTGAGCTCCACCCTGTGGAAGATTTGGTTAAACACTAATTGTTTTTACTATTTTCAAATCAAATCACAGACTTGTGCCTGATGTGTTTCTTAGATAGACTCATGTGGGTATGAACATACCAGCTACACAACTGGTCTGTTTTAATTTATGAGGGGGTGCATGATGATTTCACAGTCAGGCATGCAGGGGTTGTGCCTGGCTGAGACATCTTTAGAAGACCGAGATGATCAAGTACAGGGAAAACATTCCCAAAGGAGCAATACTGATAAGTTGTTTATGTACTACTATAAGAGACCACTGTTTACTATACAGACATGGCTGAAAGTATAGGTACCTTTGCATTACATTCAAATCATGCACCATGTGCATGAAATTAAAGAATATTTTATCGAAAAAGAAAAAAGTAAATTTGTACCTATTTTATTAAGACATTCTAAAATGGCCTGGATACAATTATTGATTTCCTTTAGATATTAAAAGAAGTAACTGTATTGTAGCATTTCCTCCAGCAGGCTATTGTCTTAATTAGTTACACAGGTGTCTTTATTAATCACAACATGCGTACAGCAGGAAAAGAGAAATCCTGCTTAAGTCTGCAAGAGACTTGTGATTTGGGAGAAGATTCATCTTTCTTCAGGACAATGACCCCAAATATACAGCCACACAAGTGTGGTTTAAAAACAGAAAGTTAGTGTCCTGGAGTGCCCCAGTGAAAGGCCGGACCTCAATCTAATTGAGAGTATTAAAATTGCTGTTCGCCAAAGGTCCCCATCCAACTTGATAGAGTTTGAGCAATTTTGTAAAGACAAATGGGCAAACACTGCTGTGTCCAGTTATGCAAATATGGTAGCGACTTATCCAAATACGCCTAGCTGTAATTTCAGCAAAAGCCTAATTAAAAATTATAATTGTGCCCTGTTCACCAAAAGGTACGGAAAGTCCCAGGGGGTAGAAACTTTTGAGAGCCACTGTAGACAGAGTATCAACAATACTACGAACTCGACAGTTGTTGTTTTTAAAATATCTAATTAACATTCATACACTTGTAAAATCTTCACATGACAATTATTTTGCCATGAGTCCGTCTGCGCGTAAAATACACTTCGGAATGTTGGCCTTTATCCAAAACGATTATATGAACCCCCGGCGTTACATAACTGTATTGTAATTGTGACTTTCCGGAGGGGCTGCACCCGGGTGGGACGAAGGCGGGACTGGTGTTGCTCGTCACAGATTAATTCGCGCGCCTTAACCTATACAGCTCCTCACAATAGTCTTCTCTTTATCCAGAACATCCCGCGTCGGTTAGAGAATGACTTCATTAGTAAAATGGATATTGATACTGCTTGGCCTGATCTCGGTAATTTTGAATATCGTCTTAGTATGCATTAACTCTGGTAGAGTGCCCAAATGCTCATCGAAACCCCAGTATGCGTTCAAGGGCCAACACAATGAACGTAGCGCAGTGTTTGCAGACCTATCCGCCGATGAATATCTCCAAGTCCGCGACTATATCCGTAAACAGAAAACATTGGATATTTCAACCAATGCGCTTACGAAGCCTTCGGGTAATTTTCTCTTCCTAATTGACCTGTCCCTTCCAAAGAAAGCGGATGCTTTGGGCTACCTGGATGAAGATAAACCTAAGCCGGTGAGGGAGGCAACTGCGGTGGTTTTTCATGGCGCGACAGGGTACATCAGAGAATATGTGGTTGGACCTCTCCCTAATCCAAATTACTGGCGCGATGTAACGACTGAGCGGTATAAAGAAGAGCTGCCCATCAATGCGCGGACGGTCACTATTGGGGAATATGTACTTCTGTTCAAGTTTCTTAAGGAGGAGGTATTTACGAAACTTGGAAAAATTGTAAAGGAGAGTTTTAATGTCGGCCAAGAAAACATGCTGAACGCATTCGAAGGCATGCCCCGAGGTTTAAAATCAGGAGAAAGACACACCTGGTTGTCTTTCTTTCGTGATTTTTCAGGGATGTACATCCACCCAGTTGGATTCGAAGTTTTAATAAACCACGAAAGCACTAACGCGACTCTTTGGAATGTGATGAAATTACATTATAATGGCCAGTACTTTGACAGTATGGATGATCTTATTGAAAAATATGAGCATGGGAATGTGACGAAAATTGTGTATAAACCTATTCAGAACTATGCATCACTAAAACCTAGAAGCAAACCCACCGGTTTAAGTCCACAGCAGTTTTACGCGCAAGGTAAACGTTACAGTGTGAAGAATAATCATGTCATGTACCTTGACTGGAATTTTGCATTTGGTCTAAGTTCTCTTACAGGCATGAGAGTTTTCGATGTTCGTTTCAAAGGGGAGAGAATACTTTATGAGCTTAGTGTTCAAGAGGCAATGTCCGTTTACGGTTCCATCACACCGGGCATGATGCTAACTAAGTTTTTGGACAGTAGTATTGGAATTGGTCGTTTTGCGCACGAGCTAGTTCGAGGCGTGGACTGTCCCAATGCCGCAACCTACATAGACACTTACAGATACATTGACTACAGTGCACCGCAAAGATTCAGGAATTCAATTTGCGTTTTTGAACACAATACAGGCCGTCCTCTTAGAAGGCACTTCTCTGACTTTTTCCACAATAATTATGGAGGCATGGTTAACAGTGCCTTAGTTATTAGAACCATTACGGCAATAGGCAACTATGACTACTTATGGGACTTTATTTTTTACCAAAGCGGCTCTGTTGAGGCCAAAGTGCATGCCACTGGATATATATCATCGTCTTTCAACGTTAAAGGCAATCTCAGATACGGACACCAGGTGGCAGAAAACACTATTGGCAACATCCACACCCATTTCATCAACTTCAAAGTTGACCTGGATGTGCGTGGTAAGTATGGGTGAAAATGATTAGGCCTGATATGAATTATAGGGTGTGTCCGCTTAAATGCTGTTACATTTAAATGACCGTGAGAACCCTAAATATCCCAAAACTGAAAAACGGTTTTAATAAATGTTGTCTCTGCAAATTAATAATAGTTTATAATAAGATAGTACTCATTTAATTACTAAAAACTAGCCTAACAGTTAGAGGTCCCCAAAAATCACAAAAAACGAATGAGATAATGCTGTAGCCTAAATATGGAGTTCCAGAGGTGACATGAGGAAGTAAAAAATACTATTTTGATGGAATAACATACTATTTAGAGGGCTCAAAATACTGCAAAACCAATAGAAGGGATACAGCTCACAGCGGATGTATGTCACGCTCACTCTGGTCTTTCCAATTGTCATGGCTAGAACAGATACAGGTCATGTCAAAAAAGCATTGCTCTTGGGTGAGTTTGAAGAATATCTAGCTGCATGGCCCACCACTAATTTTTGCTGTCTACCACAGCATATAAAAGTTGAAATTAATTAATTAACATGAAAGTCAAAGTGCCGACTTTCAGCTTTAATTTGAGGGAGGTTATATCCATTTCACGTTTTCCCTGCTCAGATTCTGTCAAATGCTTCCTTACCCAAAGCATACTGCGAAAGCAGTAATGCAAATAAGTGGAATGTTCTGCATTGGCCGTGTCAATGACCTTAACTGAATCCAGTTGAGAATGCACTTTACTTGTGAAGGCAAAACTCCCAAAGAGCAAGCAGGAAAGACAGCTGCATTAAAGGCCTGGCAGAGCCTCACTAGGGAAGAAACCCAGCATTTGGTGATGTCTATGGGTTCCAGTCTTCAGGCATTCATTGACTGCAAAGGATTTGCAACCAAGTAATGAAACTCACGTTTTAAATTCTGAATGTTTGTTTAAAATTGGGGGTTGTGAATTAAAGGCTTTTTAATTCCTACTCATACAATCATTTTGACAAAACACTGAAATTAAAGACGAAAGTCTACGCTTAAAGCACACCTTGATTGCTGTTTTTCCAAACTGTTTTGGTGTTGGGCAGAGCCAAAATTATAAAATATTGAGCAAAACAGGCTGTGAAAAAAAATCTTGTTGGTTTCTCCACTTAATTTTTCATAAAAAATATAGCCAGTCTACCGTGAAGTGAAAAACTATTGAGAAAAGAAAATGCCAGTTTGAACATTCCTGATATGAATGGGAAAAAATGCAAGCACAGATAACCCTATGCATTTATATTTCATTGTTGCCAACTTGGACACAGCCATGCTAAACATGTTTCTGCAAGTGTCATTTTTCATATAAGTTCTCCACCATGAGACGGGTTATTTTAGAGATATCTCCGCACCACAGGGATTCACAATGTATTCCAGACCAAGGATATGAAGTATGTGAATGTGTCTGTACCCTGGATGCCGAAGCGCTACGCCATGATTCCTCAGCTGGTAGAGGCCCAGCTGAAGACGGAGAAGGAGGCCGCCCTCCGCTACGACAGCAAGACGCCACGCTACCTTCATATCGCCAGCAACCAGACCAACCGCTGGGGCCACCAGCGTTCCTATCGCCTTCAAGTGGTTGGCTTCACCGGAGATCACCTTCCGGAAGGTGAACCCGAGGAACGCTCCATGTCCTGGGCTCGGTGAGACTCCTAAAGAAGGCCTGGCTTAGAATAGATATTGCCATTTTTTTAAACCAAATTTTCCACTTGGTTTTTAGCGCTTCGTGTTTTTTTGTTGTTGCGAAAGTTAAATGTCCAGTCATCTTTTGCTGGCTGTGTTGCTTGCATGAGCCCATAATTGTAAAAGTTGATGGACTCACTAAAAAACTATTTTTTTCCCATGTTACTCTGCTCATTCCTCTGCACTGCGGGTGTTTGAGTTTACTAATGATTTAAAAAAAAGAAAAGATAATATTTTTAACCATTATTTGACCCGGCAAGTATACTAAGAACACATGTTTTTTCACTGCAATGGCCTCAGAGATATAAGTGTTAACTGTGCTGGGACAGAACGACAATGTATATCACCTAGCTGGTTCACGGGATAGACCCAATGACCTTTCATTTACTGGCCCAAGGCTCTTGATCTGTAGTCTACCCTGCCACCCCTTTGTATTTATAGGGTACAGTAAAAACAAATTAACACTGGCTAGGCATTTACTTTTAAAAGTTCAATGCATTTTGTTGTTTTAATTTGACAGGTACAAAGTGGCCATCACCAAGCACAAAGACTTAGAGCAGACCAGCAGTAGTCTGTACAGTCAGAACAACATGTGGAAGCCAGTCGTGGACTTCAGCAAGTACATTGAAGATAACGAGAACATTGAGAACCAGGTTTGTACTGTAAATACAACAATGTTTCCCAAAAAGTGAAAAACAGACTGCAATGAGGGGTAAATCATTTATACCTATATTGAATTGAAGATTGTACAAAGGCAACATATCAAATGTTGAAACTGAGAAATGCTATTGTTTTAAAAGAAATACATGCTAATTTTGATGCCAGCCACACATTTAAATAAAATGGTGGGACAGTGGAATGTTTACCACTGTGTTTCCCATGCCATGTGCACTAATGCCCCCCACTATGTTTCCCATGCCATGTGCACTAATGCACCCCCACTGTATTTCCCGTGCCATGTGCACTAATGCACCCCCACTGTGTTTCCCGTGCCATGTGCACTAATGCACCCCCACTGTGTTTCCCGTGCCATGTGCACTAATGCACCCCCACTGTGTTTCCCGTGCCATGTGCACTAA
>JACXGK010005286.1:18055-33943 GCA_016801125.1 Novumbra hubbsi | reverse complement strand
AGATAGTTTAGACCAAGCCACCTCTCTATGAACAGTGTCAGATAGTTTAGACCAAGCCACCTCTCTATGAACAGTGTCAGATAGTTTAGACCAAGCCACCTCTCTATGAACAGTGTCAGATAGTTTAGACCAAGCCACCTCTCTATGAACAGTGTCAGATAGTTTAGACCAAGCCACCTCTCTATGAACAGTGTCAGATGGTTTAGACCAAGCCACCTCTGTATGACCTGTGTCAGATAGTTTAGACCAAGCCACCTCTCTATGAACTGTGTCAAATAGTTTAGACCAAGCCACCTCTCTATGAACAGTGTCAGATAGTTTAGACCAAGCCACCTCTCTATGAACAGTGTCAGATAGTTTTTGACCAAGCCACCTCTCTATGAACATTGTCAGATGGTTTAGACCAAGCCACCTCTCTATGAACAGTGTCAGATAGTTTAGACCAAGCCACCTCTCTATGAACAGTGTCAGATAGTTTAGACCAAGCCACCTCTCTATGAACAGTGTCAGATATTTTAAACCAAGCCACCTCTCTCTATAACTTTGGGAACAGTGTTTGATACAGCCCTGCCCTACTTCTCTGTTGCTAGGAGCCCATGGAAAAGTCAGGTTACCTCCTGAAGATGGTAAAAACCTGGAAGAAAACTTGGAAAAGACGGTGGTTCGTCCTCAAAGATGGAGAGCTGCTCTACTACAAGTCACCGGTCAGCCAAACAAAAATACACTCTAACACACACACATACCAACGTCATGAATAGCCATGATGACTGGTCAAGGGATTGGGATGGGTGAACTGTGAATGTCATTCACTGAACAAACCAATCTCTTTGCTTTTCCAGAGTGATGTCATCCGGAGACCACAAGGTCAGATTGAGGTCAACGCCACCAGTAGTGTTGTCCGCGGTGACGGGAAGCAGGTACTCCAGGTACTACACAGAGCGTGTGTGTGTGTCTTCGAGAGAGCAGAAGATTGTATTCATGTGGATGTTTTCCCACACATTCATAATCTTATCATTTTCCGATTCTGCCCTCGTGGGTGTGTGGTTGCGTATTTGTGTCTGTGTTTATGGTGTGTGTTATCTCAGATTGTCTCGGGGAGGCGCGTGTACCACCTGAAGGCAGACTCTCCCAACCTGCAGGAGGAGTGGCTGAGGGTTCTACGGTGTGTTCTGAGGGTCAAGGCGGCCAGCCCGCTTTTCACTCAGCCGGAGATACGACCCACGATGCAGGGTCATCTCATCAAGGTTCCGACACACAGCACCCCCGACTCTCTGTGTATTCTTGTGTTACATGCAACTGCAGCGGATTCTAAGACTTGTAACATTGACTCAAGTGGTGATTATTGACCAGTCTCATTGAGCTGAAGGTCATTTTTTGTGACTCTGACAGGAGAAACATGGATATTCCAAGCGGGTGTGGTGTGCCCTTATTGGCAAAACACTCTACTACTTCCGTTGTCAGGAAGACAAGGTACACACCTAATTTACCAACACTAAAATACCAAAAATCTTTACGCTCATATCTTCTAATTCATCATACTTATTAGCAGTGTGTGTGTGTGTGTCCTCTCAGTTCCCCCTTGGTCAGATCAAGCTGTGGGAGGCACAGGTGGAGGAGGTGGACCAGTCACGTGACTCGGAGAAGGAGCTGAAATCAGGTGGGAGGGGCTTACAGGCCACGCCCCACACTATCGCTGTGCATCCCCAGGAACAGGGCCCCGTCTACCTGCTCATCGAATCCCGGCACGAGAAGGTACTGAGGGGCCGTGGTCAGGACCCATGGTTGTGTGGTATATCCCTGCCCAGTCTTGATACTGCCTATAGAATTAACATTCGTGTTTAAATCACCAAGAGGCTTTCACACTGTTGTTGATGGATCCTTTGAACTGCAGATTCATTATTTAAATGAAGCATGTGATTCATGGCGGGACGCTAAAATTGCCTGTGATAAAGCCCCCAATAAAACACAAACACACAACGCCCAAAGGGGACTCAGGAAGTTGCATGTAGCGAACGCAGTGCGCCTAACCAAGAGTCCCGTCCGGTCCTCCGCCGGTGTTTAGGAGGCCTGGCTGTTTCATCTGTCGGTGGCCGCGGGCACCGGCGTGGGTACGGTGGGCACAGAGTTTGAGCAGCAGGTGGGCACACTGCTCAACGTCGAGGGAGAACCAAGTACGTCTCATTCAGCTCTACCTTGAAGCTTTCACCGCCACTCTCCGGGGAGTGAAAGAGCCTGTTAGTCGGGCCTGACTTCAGCGGTCCTCTCCCTTTTCAGATTGTCAGACCTGGAAACACCCCGTGCTGTGTTTCAGTAAAGAGGGCCTGTCCTCTCCTCTCACCACCCTGCCCTCTCAGGCCCTGCAGACTGAGGCCGTCAAGTTATTTAAGGTGGGACGCACGCCCGTCACACACGTGGGCGGGCTTACGAGCAAGCCAAGGGTCAGACACGGATGCCGAAAACCCCTGTGACCGTCCCTCTCGCTCTCTGTCGCCCCCTCTTTCTCCCGTCCAGACTTGCCAGCTCTTCATCAACGTGGCCATCGACGCCCCGGCCATTGACTACCACGTGTCCCTGGCCCAGAGTGCTTTGCAGGTGTGCCTCACCCACCCGGAGCTTCAGAACGAAATCTTCTGTCAGCTCATCAAGCAGACACGCAAGCGACAGCCCCACGGGCAGCCCGGGCCCCTGCAGGTACACTTTTACACCACCAGGGGGCAGCACTAGCCCACGTAAAACATGAAACCTGACACGGAACAAACGCAGTGGCTCGTGGCGGTTATAAATTGGCCACGGTGAAAGCCTTACGTCAAACTAAATTGCAACGCACAGAGCATTTGTTTAAAATTGGACTTTGTATTTGAACCGCAATGTATTTTAACTGAGCCCGACCTGGATGTATAAGGAAGTTCAATGTACACAACAAATGTTAAAGTCGGTGTGGTACATCATTTCAGGGCTGGCAGTTCCTAGCTCTGTGTGTGGGTCTCTTTCTGCCCCAACACCCCTTCCTGTGGCTGCTGCAAGTGCACCTCAAGAGGCACGCAGACTCCAGGTGACACGCACAAAAGAAAAGTCACCCTAGTACCCGCCCCGCGCACACCGCCCCCTTAGTCCGACCGGCTAGTCTTTCGGTTGCGTATTTGAATGCCCGTATGTGACTGCGCCCGTCTCTCAGGACGGAGGTGGGTAAGTACGCCGTCTACTGCCAGCGGTCGGTGGAGCGGACGCAGCAGCAAGGCGAGCGCCAGGCGCGGCCGTCCCGCATGGAGATCCTGTCCATCCTCCTGAGGAACCCTTACCACCACTCCCTGCCCTTCAGCGTGCCCGTCCACTTCCCCAACAACACCTACCAGGTAACCGGCTCTCCCAAGCGGTGCGTCCCCCCCCCGGGGGGAGAGACGAGCGCCCAGTGACGGCGTGCCCGTGTCCATCCAGGTGGTGAGCTTCGACGCCGCCGCCACGGTGGAGGAGTTCCAGTGCCGGCTTAACCAGGACACCGGCATGAGGAAAACGGGCCAATCGGGCTTCGGCCTCTACACGGACGACCCGACCGGACGAGAGGCGGAGCACTGTCCACACCGGGCCGTCAAGGTCCGACTGGGTTTGAGGATGGCCTTTTTTCCGACATCGGCGGCGTTTATAGGCGTCCCCGCGCGCGTAAATAGCATCGCACCTCATTGTCGACCGCGCACACGTAGTTGTCAGGGACGCCGTGAAACCTGACGTCCTGTCTTCCTCGCAGATCTGTGACATCATCTCCAAGTGGGAGCAGGCTTCTAAGGAGCAACACGCGGGCAAGTCCGAGAACAGCCGGACTGTAAGACTCACCTACAAGAACAGGTACAGCGCTCTTTAAACACCGACTGTCTAGCCAGACAACTCCTTCACCAGCCGTTAGACTGACAGTCCAGACTGTCTGTCTGTCTCCCTGTCTGTCTGTCTGTCTGTCTGTCTCCCTGTCTGTCTGTCTGTCTCCCTGTCTGTCTGTCTGTCTGTCTACGGGTGCAGGTTGTATTTTCCTTCTCAGGTGCGTGGTGAGTCCGAGCGGGAGAGGCTCTTACTGGCCTATCAGACCAGCGAGGCCATCGTCGCAGGACACTTCCCCGTCAACAAGGAGCTGTCTCTGGAGATGTCTGCCCTACTGGCCCAGGTCTGGACGTCCGTACACACGCTATATATTATCACGTTAGAATACAGTCCCCGTCCTACTTGTCCTGTTTATTCTGCCTTGTTGTGTCGAGGATGTGGCACTGAGGTATCCTGAGCGCGGGGGGTATTTTCTAACTTGTTATCTCCCCCTGGTTTGAAAGGCATCCGTTTATTCTGAGTTGCTATCTACAGGAACGCGTTATGAGACGTCAACGCTTCATGGGGGAAAAGCAGATGGGACATTTTATGATGCTTTAAAGGACAGGGTGTCCAGGGTCTCACTGAAATGTGCTGTCTCAGGTGGAATTTGGGGACTTCGAGCGTCCGTTCTCCACCCCCGCCACCCCCAACTCAGCCCAGACCAAGTCCAACCAGACCCTGAAACAGGTACTGGAGAGGTTCTACCCCAAACACTACCGCAGGACGGCCACTGAGGAGCAGCTCAGGTAACCTGCTGACATATTATTCCTTATACCCGACACTAATAGAAACATATATTGTCTGGGTTGGTGGAGGTTTTCTGGTGGAATGGAACCAGTATAAAATAGTTGTAAATGTGATTTTCCTGCCATACATCTACATACTCGAACTGTGTTTGGAAATTAACCGAGTATTTCCACAAGGCATGGTATTAGATCCTTGTTTAGTTTCACTCTCTTCTCTGTCGGTCTCTCACGTACTTCGTGTTATCCATTAATTCTCTTCACACGGTCTGTCATTGATAAACTACCCTCTCCCGTCCCCTAGGCAACTCCGCCAGCGTCTGTCCACCCGGTGGGCATCACTCAGGGGTCGAAGTTCATCCGAGTGTATTCGTATCTACCTGACTGTGGCCAGAAAATGGCCTTTCTTCGGGGCCAAGCTGTATGAAGCCGAGGTGTGTGTGTCCTGGACCGAGACCAATGAATTGCTTCAACAAAGTGAAAATTCTCCCGCGGACACACTTTCCTTATGGGCATTTGTTGACTTCTCAGTCTACTACATTACTAAGGAACTGAGCATTTGGGGATTTTTATTCTCTAGTAAACAAATGCGGTTCATTTAAGGCTGATGGCCTTGATTACAATTAACCACATGTTGTTATCTCTTCCCCGATTGGCCTCTGCCACGGCGATCGTTCAGTCCATCACGCCGTCTCCGGAGACAGGTGCCCGCCTGTGGCTGGCAGTGCACGAGGATGGCATCAGTGTGCTGGAGCACAACTCCATCGTAAGCCTTTCCACTTCCGTCTTATCCAGTGTCGACTGTTGGTCTTTGGTCTTCCCGCGGATTCCTGACGTTCTAGTCCTTCTCTGTGCAGAAACTGCTGGTGTTCCACCCTTATAAGAACCTGATGACGTTTGGAGGGTTCAGGGTGGACTTCATGCTCGTGGTCAGCCGGGCAGTTGGAAGCAACGCTACCAAAGACAGACCCACAGAGAAACACCTGTACAGAATGGCCTCCTCCCAGGTCAGCGTGAGGAGGAACACAGCGTGGATGTCCTCACAGACATTTCCCACGTCAGAGGCTTGGACCGAGTGAGATTAGTCAGCTTTGTGTGTGAAGGAGTGAACAGGTCCTGTTTTGTCTTGCAGATCAGGGAGATTACCCTACTCATCTCCTGCTACATCAACAGGGCCCATCAGCAGAAAGCTGCCGCCCACCATCTCTCAGCACCTGCTTTACTGGTGGCTCAGCCTGTCAATCTTAAAAGCAAAGAGCTAAGGAGCCAATCACCACCAGCGACGGCTAGACCTAGCAAGGCACCTACTCTGCTGTGATCACCCCCCTACAGGCTGCAAGCCAGACATGTATTTCTGGTTTGGTGAGCTGCAGTTAATATGGAACCTGGGTTCTCTTCAGTCGTTACAAAATGGAGGGAAATCAGGGAGGTAACCTGTCCAATAATAAACGGCCTTTACATTTCTCAGTTGCAAAACGCTAACGCAATTTGTTCCCTAATGAATGCGACCTAGTCTCATCTCTGATAACGGGATTGATTTCATTAAAGAGAATCGTGACGTGGTATCTTGGTTACACGGTACAATGGTAATATTTGAGACATATCAAACTAATCTGGGTATTTTTATTAATATTATGTCTAATCCCAGGAAGCTGTCATTTATTCGGCTGTTGGTTTTTCTGTTCAAGCACCAAAGAGCGATGTCGGTGTTATTTATTCAAAGCCTCCAATGCCTTCCATTGTTAGAGCTTGTCATTACTTTGTGTTGCTGGTTTAATATTCTTTTTTTAACTTTGTAGATAAACTTTATTTCCTTATTAATGTTTGTACCTCTGGATCATTTTATTCAGTTATTACTATTGTCTTAAAATGGCAGTTTCAAGACAAGAGCATGCTATGTCATTTATGTTTGTGAAATAAGTTAAAGGAAACCAGGGCCAGTCCGTGGTTGAAATAATAACAAAGCATTCACCCCACTAACTGTTTTTCGAATTCAGCTGAGAGATGAAGCTTAAGAAAAGGGATCTAATCATAAAAGTATTATGTATGCTAGGACTGACCATCCTGGAAATCAACACGATTGGATAACCATGCTTTAAAACTATTTGTGTTTTTTTCCATTTTAAATGAATTTCCGAAAGCATTTTAACATTCTCTAATGGAAGTGAATATTGTAATAGACGTGACTTTGTACTGGTAGTGTTTGTGGTACAGTTGAGTATTCGGGTAGACTATTCTCTATTAACAAAGTAGTTGGTTAATGAATACCTTAGCATAGCATTCACAAAGAGTTTTCTTTATAAACTGAAATATTTTATTGATGAATATTATAGCAGAGCATTCATGAAGACTATTCTTTAAATAAAAAACAGAGTAGTTGTTTTGTTAAGAGGTGGTCACACCATATAGCCTCTGGGTTACTGCTGGTCTGTGAGGACCCTTAAATAGTTTACATATTAATATCCCCACCATATTGTTTTCATATCAAATGGGTAGCAATCAGAATAGAAACTGCTCACACATTATGACAAGTTCCCATGCAACCTGTTGTTGTCTTAACAGAGAGGCTGTTGCTAAGTCACGTAAATAGGGTGATGGAATGATATTGGCCCAGAGAGTGTGCTGTTTACATGAGCCGTGGGAATGTAAGGGGAAGGACTCCTAATGTGTAACGATGGAAGTGGTTCCAAAGGACGGAACAAGTTACGTCAGGATATCCTTAGAATTTCTCACAAGCACTAACAAACCAAAGCTTTCTCTATCAACAACATAGACAAAACCATATGGGTAAATGAAAAGAAGGTAGTTGTTTAAAGTATTCTTTAAACAACTACTCTTATAATGAAGAATAGTCTTCATGAATGCCCTGCTATAATATTCAGTAATAAAGTATTCTGTTTATAAAGAGTAGTAGTCTTCATGAATGCTCTGCTATAGTATTCATAAACCAACTACTCTTATAATAAAAAAGTGTCTTAATGAAAACTTCCACTGAATGAGGTACCGATGGGTGTTCACCTGAGTGGGTGTTCTATCATTTAACAAGATAGAAGTATGAAAACCACTGCTGTGGCTCTCAGGATCCTCTTGCAATAGGACCAGCTGGGTGGCCAAAACATTGCTATTGACCATGCCAAAGTGTTGAAAAGGAAGGTTTTGAGGGAGGAAAATAATGGTTAAATTCTGGCTTTACTGGCAGAGAGATACCGTGAGCGTCAGGTTGCTTACATCCTTAAATTGTAAAGACGGCGGTTCATTAGAACATGGTCAAGTAGCAGACATTGAAGACAACAAAGCGACAGACCAGCAGAGGGTCAAAACAACTCTCCACTGACCTAGGTGATCTAATTGGAATGTCACTCAACAACCGTAGGATGACATCATGTGACCTACAAAAAGAGTGGCAAACGGAAGCTGGGGTGAAGTGCAGGGAAGGACGGTTCGGAACAGGCTCCTAGGGGCGGGGCTAAAGTTGTGCCAAGCTAAAAAGAATTGTCAATGAGAAGCATTGGAGAGCCAGGCTGAGATATGCAAAAGACTATGCTTTGGTCTGTTAGTGGTTGTGAGAAAGGATTGGACCATAGAGGATTGGAGTAGGGTTTTCTTCTCCGATGAGTCCAATTTCTTAGCTTTTCCCAAACCTGGTCTCCTAATGGTTAGTTGGAGACCTGGAGAAACCTACAAGCCATAATGTCTCGCACTCCAGCCAGGCTGGAATCTGGCAGATTGGTCTTTGTGAAGGACGCATGAGTCAAGGTCCTGGAGAGCTTCCTTCTGCTCTAACAATGTTCCCAAACTCTGAGGGTTGTTTTCTCCAGCAGGACAACGCTCCACGCAACACAGCCAGGTCCATCACGGTGTGGATGGAGGACCAGCAGGCCCGGTCTTGCCCAGCCCAATCCCCAGACCTGAGCCCCACCAAACAAGTGTCAGGAGTGGCATAAAGTCACCCAACATCAGTGTCAAAGACTGGGGGAGAGCATGCCAAGATGCGTGATCGCGGTTATTCCACCAAATATTAATCTCTTCCTAAGTTAAAACATTAGTATGGTGTTGTTAAAAAAAATACTGCATGTTTTTGTTATTTTCACCAGTTGTCATTTTCTGCAAATAAATGCTCTAAATTACAATATTTTTATTTTGAATTTGGGAAAAACTTTGTCAGTAGTTTATAGAATAAAACTAAAATGTTAATATTACACAAACACATACCTATGAATAGTAAACCAAAGAAACTGATAATTTTGCTCTCCTTGTACGTCATTCTCAAACACAAACGTATATATTTATTTTGATATGTCATACACTCATAAAAACTTATAACCAATATTTAAATAAATGTCCTTGGCAAACCAACACATTCTAGTTATGACCAGCATTTTGAATCCTAAGAATTCCAGTAGCTATTTAAAGTATTTTTTTATGTTTACTTTTCCTATAAAAACACACTGTTAAAAAAATTAACAAGCACACTGTGTATGCTTTCACACACTCTGACTGACTGAATACAATTAAAAAGTATTGAGTTATTTATAAAGCATTTGTGGATGTTACTTCCCTGTCAATGAAACATTGAATAAATCTATGGCAATTTTGAGAGAATAACGTTCGTCAAAATGTCGAACAACATTTATCACGGTATTTTATTATGAAAGGTTCATATTTAACGTCATAATCATGATGTGGTAATTTTAAGTTTAGTATTTAAGTCGCTGGAATTGCTTCTCACCATCTGCACCACGCTAACATCGCTGGTTGGGACTAAGGGGCAGTTTCTGGATGACTCACATGAATGTGACTAAAACCGGTACCAACATTGCTGTTGATGATTCATGTAAACAACAGAAAAAAGGATGAGATATTTGAGACCTGTCTCAACATTAACAAATAACGTGATTGTGTTTGTTGTGTGATATGGGGTTCACATACATATATATTCCTCCATATATGTATTTATTTATACATAGTTTTAATGGCAGTTTTTACCACAAACTTCTGAGATGACTCGCGATTATAATGTTGTTACCAACGCAATTAAAGCAGTACAACGTGATGTTTTGATATGGTCTTATATTCGACAGCTATCTGACAATCAGCAGTCAGGATTTTAAGAAACCAGTTTATAATCATAGATTAATATAAATTGCTCTATTGCTCTAAACGTACATTTTTGTCGACCACTAACCTAGATGGAGAATAAAAAACTGGTAGGGCCTAATAGCCGTGATGAGGTTTCCTAGCTTTACAACCTGACACGATGACCACAATAGCATACTTTGAGTTTTCATTCATAATTATATATAGGCTATATATTATATGAATGCGAAGACAATTAATTCCCTGTCAATTATTTTGTCCTATTTTCTTAAACATATAAAATGTAATTGAAATTAATATGAATAATTTACTTGATACTTGATCATACTTGAAATATTTTCAAATTATCATATGAAAATAAAAACGATTTGATTTGACAACCTTGCCACTTTCAAGACTTCAATAAATTCTCATGGCAAGCCATTCAGCCAGGTACTCCAGGCGATTCCGGGCGATACAAGCGTGTCATTCCCGGCAATTCCCGGTTTATCCGGATTGTTGCGTGTAGCAAAACGTCAACAGGTGTCTACTTCCGGCTTACCACTCCAATGGCGGTTGTCTCCGTCTGTCTCCCACAGTTCCCCAACAGTGAAACACCTGTTGTCCCTCCTCTTACCTGTCTTCCTGAACCGATAGGCTCTTCAGTTGCCGACGCTGTGCACAATAGGAGCTAACAATGGCCTTTCGGGAACTGACACACCCTGGAGGAACATTAGGGGGATGGGGGAAATAGTGTGTAATTTTAAACCTGTGCTGACTAGTTAGAGGCAGGAAGAACATTTAGACATTTGTCAAAGCTTTTAAAAGGGCAAAAAAACAGTTTTGATGAAACTGTTTTTGTATTTGTGCAGTATAATAGTTCTAAAGTAAAAAATTGAAAAGGCAGAATCAAAAGACCTATGTCATTAAGTGTGATTTGTTTTACAACAGCTGTCTGATTTTTTGGTCTGGTTGTGCAATCTGGTCAGACTAATAAAAACATTACCAGAGAAAAACAACAAAAACACTTAAAAAACAACAAAATAGAACACAAAACAATACTACCAAAAAATACAACCATCCTGAGAAATGTCAGGAGCTCCACCCAGTGAACAAGCTGAGACTGGTTATCCAAGATGGTGTCACGGGGAAATGACTGCTGTTGTTGTTGATGCCATTTAAATACACCATTTAAAAAAGATGAATCGTATCCATGTGTCCCTGTACAGATTATTTAAATAACATACTCTATACACACAGAATAATCGCCACTGCTCTGTTAAGACGGGGTATTTAGGTCACAATCCGGAGATTGCATGCTTCACACAAACACAGCCCAAGAAATATTTTAGCTCATTGCACAGTACCATGGTGACCTAAACTTGACAAACAGGTTTGACACAGAGTAGTTTCAGATATGTTGTTGACAAACCCAATGAAACTAGTTGTCACAGCACCTAAAAACAGGACTGTTTCAGTTGACTAGCAAGAACATGATTCTACTAAACAGTAAACGCATGAAGAGCCGCTCAAATGAAGCATGACTGGCTAAAAGGCATAAGATAAGTTGAAATTCGTCAGATTTCATTGATAAACAGAAACTCCTCTGTAATTTATTTTTATCACCTACCATTTTACATTTTAGTAATTTGAAGTTAGTCAATATCAGAATGGCCAATAAATAACAAACCAGCCCTAAAAACATCTAAGAGCTGTTGTATTGGTTCAAAACATTCAAGATTTTACTGAAGTACTATATGAAGGGCGTGGTCATTTAGCAGCTTTAAGAGAACTCCTAGGAATAACATTGGATGTACAGTAGTCCTGGTCAAATACTATTGGCAAACTTGTTGGTTGCAACAGGCTCTGCATTTTTGACTAAGGTAAATTTTGCCAACGATTCAGGCTTTGGACTTTAACAGAAATGTCCCGCAACATTCTGTTGGGGCAAATAACAAAACTAACTGCTGGATCAAAAAGCAGAACTGCACATGAGCTATGCAACATATCTGCTTCTAAATGGCAATACCGCTTTTATAACCAATTTCCACACTAAAAGGTTCTGATAAGGTACCAGATTTTTTGGTAATCATTCCATGAATGGAAGGCCTGAAGACTATTCACAGTAGTACCTCCGGAGTTTCACTGATACTGAACATGTGACATACAGAAAGCAACATACCCTATCCAGTCTTTTCACCCTGGAAGGACAAACTAAACAGTTTCAAAGAAAACACAAGTGCTGCATTCTCCCCTTATTCTGACCAGACAGAAATGGAGCAAACAGGTAGAACAGGGCAATGTGGTCATGTCACAACACATTTGTTAGTGTTACCAGGTTCTGGTGGGTATTAAGCAAGTGAACTCTGAGAACTTCTTTTCAACTAGCCTAATCCTAGCTGGGATCAAGTTAAAGTAAAATGGGCAAAGCAGAAATTAAATGACCAGTTAGGACTTGCCTAGCAACGAATAAAAGTTAATGTTAGGGATTTTGTTTGTATAGATCTAGTTAAACCAAAGGATATATTCAGCATACAAAAATCTTAGTTCAACTCTACGCTGGCAGCCATACTCTATTGAGATCATTTAAAAAAATATAAAGACGTCTCAAGTCACCTACATTTAGGCAAATTGAAAACACATTGTAAACATGCAAATAAAGCAGTCATAAATTTAAACACTTTATTAAAACAATCCAACACAATGAAACTGTACACTACAACTGTCAAACTATCATTTAATCAAACACTCAATTTAAATCAACTTGTACAAAACATTAATCACTCCGTAGCTTTGGCATTGTATTGCTGAAAAATTGTATACATCATGATGAGTAATTATGCCAAATCAAATATGACCAAGCCTTCAAACTACAACCCAAGTTACTATATAAAAAAAAGCACCTCCTCGCCTAACATTAAAAACAGTACAATTGCAAATAGAATGTTTCCTTAAAGGCAATATACAATGTCCATATTTCAACATGGAACCAACTTGTGGTAAACCGCCTACAAGGCTTCCATCTCCCGGGGCTGAAAGACAAACATACAGGATCAGTATGTAACAAGGTGAAACATGCTAGTACAGTTTGATGGGGCATAGTCAATATGAGGGCTGAATTCATGACCACAAACACTCAACAAGGTCCAGTTGGCCAGACGCCTCACCTCTGCCTTGCTGTACTTCTGCTGTCGCCTCCTCGCCAAGAACACCACCAGCAGCCCGGCGACAACGGCCAGGATGACCACCACGATGACGGCAATGATTCCGCCGGTGAGCTTCTTCATGGTGAAGGTGGGGGGATCCTCATCCACGTAGTACACCAAGATGTCCTCCATCTGCAGCGTCTGACCATTCACGACAGGCTCAAACCTGGTCTGGTTTAGGAACAGGGGATCCAACTTCACCTGGGAAGGACATTGAACAGCCAAATGTCAACCTGGGCTTTGACTTACCATATTTCTCCAAGAAAACCTGGTGAGATCTGCTACCGAAGTGCAAAAGCACAAAGAGCGCGTGGCTTACGTCTTTCTCCATGTAGTAGGCCACACGTGACAGGTCGGCCGAGCGGTCGCCCTTTGCCTTCTTGACATCAACGATGATCAGCCGTGCATCAGCGTCATACTGCACCTCTTCCGTCACATGGCTTACATCCAGGTTGTAACGTTGCTGGATAGTTTTTGCAATGGCACTGCATGATAACAAGAGCAACGTTAGATGAACGGCCAATGTACCACAGATACGAGCCGTCCATATACACAGCAATGCAGTGGCCAGATCTAGCCCTTAACAAAGGTTAGGCGTACACCACGAATCCCTTCATGTTACGTTGTTACCAAGGCAAACAGGAACAGTAAGAACTAATATGGTCAAAAGTGTAATAGAACGATTTAACGAGCATTCAGGGTTTAAACGCGCCATGACAGTTATTATAAAACAGACAAAATATTGATTTACCTCTGCAAAGCTGACGGATCCAAAGGTACGCTTACAGGTTTGTGCTTCAGCTGCAAGCGAACCCAACTGGGGAAGGAACAAGGGGTTTCATAGATTAATAGAAGGGTAGTGGCCAAGGCATCGTGCGGAACATCCTACTCTTGACATCTGCACCTGCATAGCAGGTATCATTCACTAAATATGCACACAGGTTAAGATTGTGGCGTGTGCTGCTTGTGAGTTAACAAACCATTGAACAACAAACATGAACTTCTAGATGTTTCACACCCACTACTCAATTTTGTTCAGTCATAGACAACGTCATGACATCTGCCATTGCTCAGAAAGAAAGTGATCTAACAAGTCGTTTGATAAACTCTCATTGATCAAAGCTAATGTCCTTCTATAAGGCTCCACAATGGCTACACGCACACAAAGAATGACTATTCCATCCAAGTGCCAGGATAGCAGAACACCATGATAGAAACCTTAACAATGTTTGTTAACTGAACACCGCGCTTTAAAGTAAAATTGGAATGCCAATGTTAACAACATGCTCTAACCCAATTGTGTTCAACAACTACATCAATTGTGTTAAGAGGACAGGAGGAAGTGTTAAGAGGACAGGAGGAAGTGTTAAGAGGACAGGAGGGCCAACACGTTCAGGCAGGCCTCATGATCACTTCAAGCGCAACATTATAAGCCATGTTTATAAATCACCCATTTGCTATGTATACCGGGTCTATGACGCAAACCTGTACACATTCTGTGAACACTAGCCCTGAATTAAATCCATCAGAAAGGACAAACAGATGACATGAACTCACTAGGTCTCCACCAGCTTCTCACACTTTAGGTTGTTGTCTCCCTTGTCGGTTCTGCGCACACCAGCGCTGTTCACACACCAACACGTATCGGTGTTGTTGCATTGCTTGGCCCGGAAGGCACCAGCGGTCTCACAGTCCGGGTCGTAGATGCCATCGTTGTCCACAAAGGCGGACTCAACAGGCTTTCCCCCGGAACGAGTGGACTGGCCAATCCTGGCGCGGTACATCTCGGCTTTCATCAAAAAGCATTTGGGGATCACTGTCAGGAGAATAAATTTGGAATACAAAGAAACTAGGTGAGCACACTCCCTGAATAGGTTTTATACACACTGCTAACGTGTCAGTTCCAGTAAGTATTGACATTTCCCAAGGAGATTGCTGTGGAGTAGGGGCAAAAAGAAGCGACTTACGTGTAGTGCAGTCCACAGTTTGTTTAGGACCGTCTGACATTCCAAGGCCACACTGGCATGGAGGGCCATCACACACAGCCCATTTCATTGTTGCACATTGTTGTGGGCCTGAAAAAGGACAAATTCACTTTAATT
This sequence comes from Novumbra hubbsi, assembly GCA_016801125.1. Classification (NCBI taxonomy): domain Eukaryota; kingdom Metazoa; phylum Chordata; class Actinopteri; order Esociformes; family Umbridae; genus Novumbra; species Novumbra hubbsi. Next base: position 18,967 of record JACXGK010005286.1, on the reverse strand, counting down.
TCATAAGAGGCTAACACGTTAATGGTGACATCAGCTAGGAATACCGGCGATGCGTTGGTGGAGTTAAGCAAATCCCTAATGAATTCCTATAGTGGATGCATGTAGGCCTCAGGTAGAGCACGACTTGGGCGTTGGTCACCCAATTCAAACTTAAGCTTCCCCACCCCCACTCTTCTGCGCATCGAAACTAGTCTCGAATGAGTAACTTCAGTACATTTACATAAAGCAAATGCACAATCGCCGCATGATATTTAAACATATAATCGCTTAAACAAGGGGATACATTTATAACTATTATTAGTGTGCCTAGGCGGCGAAGTTCACGGGGTAGAACATAAGACCAATTTCAAGTTAACCAAAACACAATCTTAGAGATCTATAGTATAGGGCTACTTAAACGTTTACATACATGTTTCTTCTGATACAAAATAACATTTTTGATAGTTGTTAACCTTGTTGAAAAGAATACAGGTACAATCAAATCAACTTACATTGAGCCGAGGCACCTACTGCGAAAGTCGCTAGAACAAGTGCAATCCAAATCTTCATGATCGAAATCGAAAAAAGCCGTGAGAACAATGACCTTCCTAAGTTCCGCGACCGTCTAGCACAAAGCACCAAAATGGAGTAAACACCTGAGCGACACAACCTCCTTTTCGTTCCACAGGTGCGGCTTGTCCAACCAGTTCAGAGGAACTGAAATGCGTTCACCAACCTGCACCTCTACGTAGTAATGTGTAATATGTCCGTGTAATTCCTTGAAAATACAGATTACACCTGTAAAAAGTCAGATGCTATGCCTGAAACTGACAGCAGTAATTCAAGAGAACTTTCTTTATACCATTGTAACTCTCATGACGTAAAGTCATTTAAATAATGTGTGTGTGTGTGTGTGGGGGGGGGGGGGGGGGG
>JACXGK010005286.1:0-17955 GCA_016801125.1 Novumbra hubbsi | reverse complement strand
TCTAGCACGCGCTTGTGAGTGTACGTAATGACACAGAAAGTACGAGAAAACGAAACACAGCAGGAGAAAAAACAGGAAACAGACAACAATAGTATTTTGTAAATAAATACATACATAAGCTACCATATATAATACCAAAAGTAACCTACAAGTCCGTTTCAAACGGAATGCTACATACAGTATAGTTATAATATGATACAGGAACGGAGGTTACATTTAGTCTCACAATGCCACAGGCCAAAACACTGATCAGGTCTCCATGGAAATGAGAAATGTTGGTGAATCTTTCTGATGAATCTGAGAAATCAGTGTGGAAAATGATCTACTCATTCTCCAGTAAAACGTGTATTATATAAACTGGTATTATGTACAGTTATAACAACATCGCTAAACATTACTTTTATAAAATTATGATAATTTCAAAGATTTGCCCAGACCAGACAATAAACATTGAACATCAAAACAATTCAACTGGTTGTTCAACCTGGGAATGGAACTTAAAAATCAAGCAGGTAGTTTCCCTTTTACTGGCCTTATCAACTAAGTACACTTTCTTTATTACTTTATTACCTGGAATATATGACCATTATGTAGCCCTAATCTCACAACCCATCTAATAAACACATCTGTTGTTAAAGTACCTCCAATAATCCTTGAGCCCATGTCAACAAACATCTCAGAGTAGGACTGCCGATCTAGGATCAGCCTGACGGTCCCAATAGACAGCAGACTAGGATCTGCTCTGATCTTGGCCATTGTGATCAAAAAGTCAAAATGAATTTCCACCCTTAATCATACTGTTTGTTTAACAACGTGTCTGTTTACAGTGCCCTAACATTGTGCTAGTCTGGCCTTGTAGACCATAATGTACAAAGACTTGATCTAAGACCCTGCTCTGAGACGCTTTTGTAAACGAGGGCTCAAATAAAAAAATTACAAATATGTATTTAAAAAAAAGTACTTTATTCAGAGAACCTGCTCATGTAATTCTCCGCAGGACAGCACTGTAAAGTTCCATCTTACATTTCTTTACACACAAACTCCCCCATGGGAACCCAACCAGCGTTTCGCCTCCAATGGGTTTCATCCCGTTACAGTGGAAGGACGATAATGCCTGAGGGTTCTAGTCCAGTCATTGTGTGAGAGGAACGTTACATAAAATAAATACGGGTGTTCCCAATCTCAGTGGTGTAAGATGTCGCAGGCCATTATGAATTGGTAGGTGTCCTATTTTTTGGGGTCCCTGGGGTGACAACTGACAGGAGTCGACGACCTGAAGGGGCACACAGTCACATCTACCTATGAGAGACAGAGAGCCACTCGCCTCAGACATGAGCGAAAGCCCACCACACATGTACTTTACTTTAACGATTGCCTTCTTGCCTCGGAGAATAAAGAAAAATATGCGGTGAGTTAATCTATGCTGTGATATCTGTAATGACAAAAGTCTGATTGACTTTCAACATTACATTTCAAAATTTCTGAGTCATATTACTATTGTTAATTGTATTGATATTTTTCCATATTCCGGTATTTTTTGTAATATTTATGGATTTTCTTCTGTGACAGATCCATTTTATATTGTTTTATTTTCACAACATTTTAAAATATTGTTTATGTCCTCAGGTGTCTTTGATACTGTAAACCCATCATTTAATTTTATGACAGTACTATTCCTTGTTAAGGAAAGAATACATATTTTAAAGTCTATCCAATTTTCCTGAACAATGGTAAAATCTCAGTAGTCTTGCACAATTTCAAGAAACGTATTTGTTTTTCTAGAAATTTGAATTTTATTTCCTTTTGGGAATCCTCCAACTGGAACTTGAATACATTCTAGAATAAATCCTATTTAATTCTACACTCTTTGTTGAGCCTAAAATGTTGCCATAGTGAATACCACAACTTACCTTGAAAGGTAAGGATTTGGTACGAGACAAACTCTACCTTTAGGTTACTATAACAGAATGACGTCCAGTAACCTTACACGACAACTTTGCAGCCCCATATTCTCAGGTCACTATAGACAAGCCCACACACACGTATTAACCTGGCCTGCAGCCAGTATTAGCATTTAGTTTGTAACCCAATCAGGGAACAAACATACTTCTTATTTTATTTATTCTGATAATTGAGTTCCCTCTATTTAATGGATTAGAGACAATGTCAGCGTACTTTACAACCCCTCTGGATTATACGCGTCACCTATGGAGACTCAATTATTCTATGTACACACTCTAATATATTCTAGTTCAGTATATTCTTTCTAATGTGGCACTATTTTAGGCAGTGTTGAAGAAATAGTGGTTACTTACAGTTAATTCTTAAGAATTTGTAATCAGATTTTTTATTTTATAAACCTTTTAGGTAATAGTAGACCCTGCACTGTTGTTTGTAGTGGTAAGTGGTTTATAAGACAAATACAAATACTTGATTTCCAGTAGACCCAACCATGACTGTTTTCCCAGAGCTCTCTGTGTGACTTAAAAGACATTCCAGGATGTAGGAAGATTCACTCATGAATAACAGGACAACCAGAGCTTCAAATGTGCAACCTTACTAAACATGTTATATATTTAAAAGTTACATTTCACTGAACTCTGTCTTCTAGGTTAACGCTGCTATGTCAGGTGTTTGTTTGTGCAACGCTGGGTTTCTGTGTGTTTGGTGAGTCTGCCTACAATAAGGTCAAATACTATCATAATTGGTAGTCATCTCTTTTCAGTTTAATATTTTTTACGGGGTCTGGTAGAGTATAGTGCATTCAGATGGTTCTCCTACTAGTATTCTTCACTTTTTCCACATTTTACTAAATTACAGCCTTTTTCTAAAAAGTGATTTTTTTCCCCCAAATCAATCTACAAACAATACCCCATGATTACGAGATTTTTACAATGTTTTGCCAATCTATTTACAACATACAACATCAGAACTATCACATTTACATAAAGTTCTAGTACCACCTGGAGGTCAACATTTTTAACTGTAACCTACACCGGTGTACAAAGCTTGTATGCATTGTTACACAAGAAGTCTGAAGGCTATACATCTCAAAGTTTTTGATTAGTCATTGGTGAGGAGGGAAAACTATATAAATTAAACTCATTTTTTATAGAAGAAGAATGAAATGCTAAGAAATGTAGAAAAATGTATACTCAAATGCATTATATGGCTACTGAAAACAATTAAATGCAACAATACATTTACCTCTTTCTAATAAGTGCTTATCTTTTCTCTCTCTACCTAGCTGATAATCTGAGTGAGTGCGAATTGCTGGGAAGTAAATGCCACGTGTACGCAGAATGTCTCAAAACCAGAAGCGGAGACTTTGTTTGTGTGTGTCGAAACGGCTACCAAGGCAACGGACAGCTGTGCGTGGACATCGATGAGTGTGTAAACGGCATCCACAACTGCTACACGAAGGCCCGCTGCGACAACACCCTGGGCAACTACAACTGTGTCTGTCTGGATGGCTACTTCGGCAACGGCTTCACATGTGAGGACATCAACGAATGCCAGACAAAGAACGGGGGCTGCCATGCCAACGCTGTCTGCACCAATAAAGACGGAGGGCGGGACTGCAAGTGCAAGGGGGGCTTCATCGGTGATGGGTTTCAGTGCACGGACATAGACGAATGCGCTACACGTGGCATCTGCCACTGGAACGCCACCTGTACTAACAATCCCGGCTCATATGTGTGCACCTGTAACGGGGGGTTTAAGGGTAATGGGAACTACCTCTGCCTGGATATAGATGAGTGTTCGGAGAATAACTTTTGCCCCCCCTCCGTGGGCTCTAAAGGTTGTAAAAACCTTCCTGGGTCCTACCAATGCACCTGTAGCGCTGGCTTCCAGAGCATTGGGCAGACCTGCGTGGACATAGACGAGTGTGCCACTAATGCCTGTAGCGTCTACGCCAGCTGCGTGAACCAGCCCGGCTCGTACCGCTGCACCTGCTCCGAAGGGCTCACCGGGAACGGGCTGAACTGCCAGGACATCAACGAGTGCAACGGGGAGAACGCGTGTGACGCCAACGCCAGCTGCCTGAACGTGCTGGGCAGCTACGAGTGCGCCTGCCGCTCCGGATTCCGAGGGGACGGAAAGAAGTGTGTGGACATCGACGAGTGTGCCACGCCCAACGTCTGCCCGGCTTCCGCCACATGCGTCAACACCAAGGGCTCTTTCTACTGCGACTGCGGCACGGGCTACACCTTTAACGCCTCCAGGTGTGTCGACCTGGACGAGTGCGCCACCGGGCGCTGTAGCCCCTTCGCCAGCTGCGCCAACTTCCCGGGCTCCTTCGCCTGCGAGTGCCGAGACGGGTACAAGGGCAACGGCGTCGCCTGCGAGGACCTGGACGAGTGCTCCATGGCACAGCAGTGCCACCCCGACGCCCTCTGCACCAACCTGGTGGGAACGTTCAACTGCAGCTGCCGCCCGGGCTACTCCGGAGACGGGCTGACCCGGTGCGCGGACGTGAACGAGTGCCTGGTCGACAACGGGGGCTGCCGCAACAAAGCCACCTGCGTCAACAGCAGAGGCTCCTTCGCCTGCCTGTGTTCGCCTGGGTTCGACCTGGTCAACCGCACCGTCTGCCTGGATATCGACGAGTGCCAGGCCTTGAGGGAGCCGTGCCGCCAAAACGAGCGATGCTCCAACACGGAGGGAGCCTACGAGTGCACGTGCCAGACAGGCTTCGCGCAACCCACGGGGTCCGTGACCTGTGCGGACGTCGACGAGTGCAGAGTGCAAAATCCCTGCAACTCCAACGCCACTTGTTTAAACACAGCTGGCTCTTTTACTTGTACCTGTAAGCGTGGATTCACCGGCAACGGCTCCAGGTGTGCGGATGTAGACGAGTGTACTCAGGGTGACATCTGCCACCCGCGGGCACTGTGCACCAATGTCCCCGGGGGCTACTTCTGCACCTGCCAGCCGGGCTTCACCGGCGACGGCACCTCGTGCCAGGACGTGGATGAGTGTGCCCTTCCTAACATTGGTCGATGTCCCCCCGTCTCTAAGTGTCTCAACTCCCCCGGAGCGTACGTTTGCTCGTGTAAGAATGGAACAGTGGTGGCTAATGACACCTGCATGGCCCCCGGTCCTCAGTGTGCCCCTGCCTGCCACACTCACGGGCTCTGCCACCGCTCGCCTGCCGGCTACCAGTGCGTTTGTGACGTGGGTTTCATCGGGGATGGACTCACCTGCTCTGACGTAGATGAGTGTCAGCAGGAAATGTGCCCCCAGAAGGAGATGAACTGTGTAAACAGTCCGGGCTCTTTTGCCTGTGTCTGCAAAGCTGGCTACAGACTGAACGGGACAAACTGCCTCGGTGAGTGGATTTAGATTTAGTCACAGAAAACAGTAATTCTCAATAATCTCAACTGAAAAATCGGTTAATTGGTTTTATTCAAAAGGTTCTTATTGTTCTTATTTTGAATAATTTCAGCCAAAACATTGAGTGATAACGATGCTTTTCAGGTGACTAATTCTCTCTTTCTCTCTCTGGTCTCATCAGACGTGGATGAGTGTGAGTCTGGAGACCAGGAGTGCAGTATGTTCGCCAAGTGCGTGAACACCATGGGGAGCCACCAGTGTTCCTGTCGCAGTGGCTTCACTGGCAATGGGAAGAACTGTTCAGGTGAGCATCACCCTCTTCATCAGTAAACATCCCATAACACTGTCTGTATACTGTACGTACACTACTTCTATATGGCTCTTCTTGTGAGTTTCCTTTTAGCACCTTGTGGGGCTGTATCCCTGACACACTCTCCCGTTTTGGATGAATTATAGACATTGACGAGTGCCACATCCAACACGGAGGCTGCCACCCCTTTGCCCGCTGTTCAAACACGGCAGGATCGTATGACTGTACCTGCCCGCCTGGCACTGAGGGTACTGGCTTTGAGTGCCAGGATGTGGACGAGTGTGCTGGGAACTCATCCCTGCCTCACAACTGCAGCCTCATGGCTCTGTGCCACAATGTCCAGGGTTCCTACCTCTGTAGCTGTCAAGTGGGGTACCAGGGGAACGGGTTATTTTGTGAGGATGTAGACGAATGTCAATCAGCCTTCGCCTGCGAGGGGAACATGACTTGCCACAACACCCCCGGGGGATACAACTGCGCCTGCGCCCTGGGTGTGGCCTACGAAACTGGCACTTGTGTGAGCAAGGACGACTGCCTGAATGCCAGCAGCTTGTGCCACCCTCGAGCGGCGTGCCACCCCGACCAAGGCTCCTTCTACTGCCGCTGCCCGGACGGTTTCCACGGCAACGGCACAGTGTGCCGGGATGTGGACGAGTGTAGCCAATCAGGGCAGAGTCACTGCCCCAAGTTCTCTAACTGCCACAACACAGACGGTTCCTACACGTGTGACTGTTGGAGTGGTTACCGGGACGACGGGGCGCGCTGCGTGGACGTGGATGAGTGCGGGGCAGGGAATTACACCTGTCCGGACAACAGCACCTGTTCCAATGTGGAGGGTGCCTACCGATGCCCCTGCAACCTGGGATTCCTGGCAACTAACCACACCCTCTGTCTAGATATTGACGAGTGTGCTTCAGGGCTGACGCCGTGCCCGAATGTCTCCGATTGCCAGAACACACCCGGCTCTTACGTCTGCCGCTGCCTGCAAGGGTACCGGGCTAATGGCACGGGCTGTGTCGACGTTGATGAGTGCCTGGACCACTCCGCCTGTCCCGAGAACGCCTCCTGCATCAACACCTACGGCAGCTTCCGCTGCCCCTGCGACGTTGGCTTCCTCAGTGCACGCGGTCGCTGCGTGGACATTCAGGAGTGCCTGGTCCCGAACCTCGGGCCGCTGTGCACCGGAGGGATGTGTGTGAACACCGCCGGCTCCTACTTCTGCTTGTGCAACGGGGGATTCTGGAGCAACGGCACGGAGTGCGTGGATGTGGACGAGTGTTCCGACTCCGTCTCCGCCTGCCCGCCCCACTCCACCTGCGTGAACCTCCACGGTTCCTACCGCTGTCCCTGCGCCGGCGGCTTTGCCCCGAACGGCAGCGCCTGCTGGGATGTGGACGAGTGCGCCGCCCCCGGGGGCGCCCCCTGCCCGGAACATTCCATGTGCGACAACACCGTCGGCTCCTTCCTGTGTTCCTGTGTGCCCGGGCATGAGCCGCGGGCGCGGGGCAACGAGACAGCTTGTGAGGACATCGACGAGTGCCTCCTCAACGGCACCTGTCGAGGAGACCACGTGTGCGTCAACTTGCCCGGGACGTACCGCTGCGACTGCCCCGGCGGGCACTACGAGGAAGAGGGGGCGTGTGTGGACACGGACGAATGCGCGGGCGCCAGCGGCGGACGGGCGTGTCACCCCTCGGCTGGCTGCTGGAACACCCCCGGCTCCTTCGCCTGCCGCTGCCCCACGGGTTACGAGGGTGACGGCGCCTGGTGCCGGGACGTTGACGAATGCTCCGGCCCGACGGCGCCCTGTCACAAGCGCGCCCTCTGCCACAACACGCCCGGCTCCTTCCTGTGCGTGTGCCAGCCCGGTCTCCTGGGCATTGGGGACCTGTGCGTGGACCTGGATGAGTGCCAACAGAACAACGGGAGATGCCACCCTGCGGCTTCCTGCACCAACTACGCGGGGGGGTTCCGATGTCAATGTGACCACGGCTGGGATGCCAGGGGGCCGGAAGGAGGGCAAGGGAAAGGAGGGTGTGTTGACCAGGATGAGTGTGTTTCGCCCAGTGCCTGCCCCGCCCACACATCCTGTAGAAACTTCCCAGGATCCTTCAACTGCTCCTGTATCACTAACAGCAGCGTTTGTGCTGAGCTGGTGAAGAAGGGTGGGCCAGTGTACCAGTACTCCTCATGAAGCCACATAGCAAACTAACGGTTTTCTGTTCACTTTAGGGAATATGTGTCAGAATATAGGCTAAGCACGTTAAAGGACCAGATGAATAGTTATAATGACTTGTGCTAGAAGTTCATTTTAACCTAGTAACTTGAGTATTGTTGCAGCATACAGTACTGCTTGACATGATATGAACCCCACATCGATACAGTCATTATTTTTGTATAAAATATATTAAAAAAAAACGAAAATCCTTATCTAAACCCAAATTTGTAATAAGGACATTTGAAATAAAGCACACAAACAAAAACATATGATATATTTTGGTTATTAAACAAGTGTTGTATGTGTGCAAAAATATGGGAACCCCATAATAATGCTTGTGGCATTATTTAGTCTCTGACTTTTGATTTTGCCCACTCCTCCATACAGGACTCCACTCTGAGGTTTGAGGGGTGTCTGGCATGTAGTGCCCATTTCAGGTCTTAATTAGATTAAGTAAAGATCAGGATTTTGATACAGGCCGATCTAAAACACAAATCTTCTTTCTCCTGAGCCATTATTTTGTAGATCAGCTTGAATGTTTGGTTGTTTTGTTGGAAGACACATTCTCCACCCGGCTTTAGCTCCTTGAATGATTTCCTGACGTTCTGTTCAATAATCTAATGGTTTACTTCCGAATTCATGGTTCCCTTAATGATGTGCAGTCGACCAGGTCCAGAAGAGGAAAAGCAGCCCCAGATCTTGGCATTCCTACCACCATGCTTGAGTGTGACCTGAGTTGCAGCCAGGTCTGTTAATCTCTAAATGTTATGTTTGGCTTAGTAGCCTTATTTATAATTTTTCTTGTGGCTGCTGGGAATATTTTGGAAGGGCATTCACTGCTAGGCTGAGTTGCTGACATGTTAAATGCTCTCCATTTGTAAATGATTTGCCTCACAGTGGACTTATGGAGCTCAAATCCTAATGGTTGTGTAGCCTTTCCCAGACTGATGTGCTCTCACTATCCTCTTCCTGATGACCTTGTAAGATCTGCTTTCATCTGGACATGGTGTGTTTTGCATTCATTTGTATGGGTCACACCAATCTTACCAAGTTTCTTGTTTTTCTATATCAGTCCTGTTCAAATCACTTTCCCACAGATCCCTCATTGAATTCATTTGGTATCCAAATATTTACCCTACGGATTTTACTTACCTACTTAAGTTAACCAATGCAACTTGGGGTTCACTTATTTTTGCATCATCGCTTTGTCCTTGATAACAGTAAACGTGTTATGTCAGAACAAAAATACTAATTTCATGGGAAACACTATAAAAATATATAATTGCACAGATGGCTCATGTACTTCCACGCAGTGCTGTATGTAGTTGATATTTGCTGCATATTTGTTGTCTGAAAAGTCATATTGTGAAAAAGTACGTTCCACTGTTTGACTGCCTGTGTTTTCCCAGAGAGTGATTTTTACCCATTTGGTGATGAAGTGGGAGACAGAGAATTAAAGTTTGACACAGAAGATGGGAACTCTCCCTACATTACACCACCAATGGGATTCCTCTTCATGGGAAAGCTGTTTGACCGAGTCTATGTAAGTATCCACATTTGGTTTCTCCTTACTCATGTAGGTATATTCCATCTCATGTAGGTATCTCCCATCTCATGTAGGTATCTCCCATCTCATGTAGGTATCTCCCATCTCATGTAGGTATATTCCATCTCATGTAGGTATCTTCCATCTCATGTAGGTATCTTCCATCTCATGTAGGTATCTCCCATCTCATGTAGGTATCTCCCATCTCATGTAGGTATCTCCCATCTCATGTAGGTATCTCCCATCTCATGTAGGTATCTCCCATCTCATGTAGGTATCTCCCATCTCATGTAGGTATCTCCCATCTCATGTAGGTATCTCCCATCTCATGTAGGTATCTCCCAACTTTCAGTGCATCCGGAAAGTATTCACAGCGCATCACTTTTTCCACATTTCGTTAAGTTACAGCCGTAATCCAAAATGTATTCAATAAATTATTTCCATCAAAATACTACACACAATTGGAAAAAATATTTTGTGAAGTGAAAATATATGCAATTGTAAGGATACTTATATTTTACACACACACATTTTTTGTAATTTTCCAATTGTTCCAAAAATAAAAATATCCTTGCCGGGAAGATTTAATTTAACTCTTTTCTTAGTTCTCAGACAATGGACTTGTCCAGTTCCAGTCAGTCAGTCAGAATGAGCAGTTCCTGTTTCCTACCCCTTTTCCTAATGGTTTCCACGGCAATGAGAGCCTAGCCCTTTTGGCTGTTTTCTGGGATGATGCTGACCTCACCCTTGGGGAAGGGAAGCTATTCTTTCAGGTGAGACACCAAGGGGTCAGAGTTTAAAGGTCAATAGTGGGGGGGTGAATTTGGGTTATAGTCTATGTTGGAATTAAAATATTTTGTTGTACAGGGATTTAAATATTTTACCTTTCTTAGGAATACCACATGCTGAATATGTCAGATATATATTCCCAAATCGTCTTCAACCGCACAGCAGAGGATGTGACACTGTATGAGAAAAACAACAACAAACCAGCATTCACCCCAGCTTGGATTCTAAAGATTACCTGGGATCATGTGATGGCTGTCTCTTACCAGAAACTCAACAATTCTGAGGTATTGTTTGGCTGTGTTCATTGAAACTCTAAATTGAATCATTTGAAAACGTGAGTGGAAAACAATTGAATTGAATAAAATGATATTTCACTTGAATAATGATAATTCACTTTTTTACGTACATGTTCCAATTATATCAACTGCAAGTATATTGTACATATATGCTTTCCTGTAACTATTTACAGCTAACTTGATTTGCAAGGAGTGGCTCATTTGAAGGTAAAGGGTGGGGTGTTACCCTCTGATCAATTGATGTCCTAGTTGAGCATACATTGTTGTGTGCAATGTGAGAACACTGTAACTTAGCTGGGGAAACGGAACTTCCTCATTTATCAGTCATTCTCATGCTACCATTTCTCTTTCCATCTTTTTGATCACGTACTGCCACCTTGTGGCGCGTCCCAGACCAACACCTTCCAGTGCATCCTAACTACAGACGGGCAACGCTCTTTCGCCCTGATACACTTCGGGGAAATGCGTTGGGGTCCTGGCCAGAGGATTCACCATGATGCCCTGACAGGCTACACTGACGGTAAAAGCCACTTCTTCAACGAGACCATCAAGTCAGCCAACCCGTTTGGCCCGGGGGGGCGGTATAGGCCTCAGGAAGTGATCGGGAACACAGGCAAACCGGGCCGGCTGGTCTACGACCTGACAGGACCCACAGAGCTTGAACGAGACCCCCTGGTGAGGTGCCAGACGTGGGCCATGAAGGAGCCCGAGCCGAAGGACTGGACCACGGGGGCAGCATCATGCCCCTGTACCCGGGCACAAGCGATGGAGGACCTGGCCTTCGGACCGGAGACCCTGCCGGCCAACCCGCAGGATCAGACACGACTGCAGGAGCTACGGGGAATGCGCTGGGGGGGTAGCAGGGGGGAGATCTTCCAGTCCATCCTGACCAACCGCTACGGCTCGGGGAAGAGATGCGTGTATGACCTGGAAGGTCCACTGTTGGCCGGATACAGCGAGCGCTATTTCTCTGGAGCAACCACACAGAAACACATAGGTGGGAATCTTGGGGGGTTTTTGGGGCCAAATTGTAAAAAGCTTAACCTGCCATTCGGATCGTTGCCTTTGACTCCAACATCAAGCCAGCTAATTCTTGTGCGCTTTTGTTTCCCTTATGTCACGTCTAGACGAGGATCTCCTTCCGTTCCAGTGGTGTTGCATCCAGGCTCCTCTGTGCCACCTCTATCTGGCCAAGAGACCCCTGGATCGTTGCCAAGGTTTAGGCTGGTTGAAACCGGACTCCTGGGTACCGGTAGCCAAGGCAACACAGGGCATTGGTGAGGGATGACCTTCCCCAGGGGAACGACTAAAGTTGAATTTGTCCTGTTGTATTTGTAGTAAAACAGCAGCAATGCACGGGGTGCTATGGAGTATTGGTTTCTCATATAGTGTGTCCTCCATGCACTGGGAGCTGTGGAGTATCAAGTGTGTCCTCAATGCACTGGGAGCTGTGGAGTATTGATTCCTCATATAGTGTGTCCTCCATGCACTGGGAGCTGTGGAGTATCAAGTGTGTCCTCAATGCACTGGGAGCTCTGGAGTATTGATTCCTCATATAGTGTGTCCTCCATGCACTCGGAGCTGTGGAGTATCAAGTGTGTCCTCAATGCCCTGGGAGCTGTGGAGTATTGATTCCTCATATAGTGTGTCCTCCATGCACTGGGAGCTGTGGAGTATCAAGTGTGTCCTCAATGCCCTGGGAGCTGTGGAGTATTGGTTCCTCATCGTGTGTCCTCATACTTGCTCTGTGGTGTCTACAGGCATGGTGTACGGCAGCCTTCATTTCATCACCTTCGATGGGACCGATTATTCCTTCAAGGCCCCTGGGGAGTTTGTTATCACGCGCCTGTCCTCCTACGCGGGCTCTAATACCTTCACCCTGCAGGGGGAGATGGGGCAGCTGGTGACCGACGGACAGGCCAGGCCAGTCCCCGCCATGTTGAGGGTGGCAGCCTTCCACCAGGGCATCGGCAAGGTCAGTGGGATGCCTGCGTTCGTGCGTGTTCAAGTTAGGTTTAGGGGTGGGAGAAAATGTGATTGTTGAATGCGAATGTATGTTGGTCCCGGTGCTCCATTGGAGTAAGACGAGTGTCTTCAGACAGTGTGTACCATTACCACCGTGTGTGTGTGTTTAGGTGGAGTGGCAGTGTGCAGAGGCAGGGGGTGGACTGAAGATCCTGGTGGACGATATAGAGGTTCCAGTCTCTGTCGGTGAGAAATAAAGTAGTAACTTTTTAATAGACCCTTACTGTGAACCTTTTGCTACACTATGCAATATAGTAATTTCAGACAACTCAATTCTTTCCAAACTACCCCGGGAGATGATCCTTCTTCTGCCCTCCACGCATATACACGGACAATATCATGTAAAACCTCACATCCCCTTGAGATGTCATAACAGTGCCCCCTGCTGTCCTTGCAGGTGTGGTACACATGGCCAAGGAAGGCTTTGCGGTGCGCTGTACCTCTGTCAGTCGATGTGCGGCGGTGTACGCCGGGGGGCTCCACGTGGCCGTTATGAGGGTCAGTGGAGGAGGACAGCAGCTGGCTGCTCTGGTGGAGGTCCCACAGACCTTCTACAACCGTACCGTGGGCCTACTGGGCCTCTGGAGCTCCAACCGCTCCGATGACTTCCTGCAGTGTAACGGAAAGCTGTTGATTCCCCCGAAAAACAGCTCTCTCTCAGAGGACAGCCTGCATGTCTTCGGCTTGTCCTGTGAGTACAGACTCAAGTGAAGCTACAAAGGTTTGGATGGCATGAGGCTGATAGATGATAGCACACAAATCGGACCCGTTTTTAGCACTTCAGGGCAGCTTTTACAACCAGTGGCCAAAACTCACTGAACGCATCTTTAATTTCTTGCAAATAAATGTATTCGTGGAAATAACAAAAGGCGTATATGTGTCAACGATTTCAGATTGCTTAATATTGTCGAAAAGTGTTAGTGCTAAAGATCCCTGTAAAAAACTGTATAAGACAGTGAATCACACGAAGTTGGAGGCACGTCAAATATCCACACTAATGTAGCACTTCTTCATTTAGAACAGTAGCTAAGAAGCGTGTGTTGTCTCAACCAAATGTAAATACCCCTTACTTTACACAGGCTAAAATGTTTAGTATTTAGAATTACAACTAAGTTATATTTTTCCTTCCAAAAATTAAAAAGGATTTTCATTTTTAGTTTTTTTTATTATTAATGTTTATCAATAAAACGAATATTTATTTATGTATATTGCTGAATGGGCCAGCTCATCTTTTTTCCATAGTCTCCAACAACGTTAAGAAGAGTTAGCAACATTAGTGAAGTGTATTTTTTTATTGTATGAGACATGCATCCACAAGCTGGGGTCATACCCTTTGGCAATTCCGTTTATCCTCAGTGCCTGAAATAGCGAAATCCTCATCTTTGAACTCCCTCATTTGAGTCATCTCAGCCTTCTCAACAAAAGATCAGCTAACCTATGCCAAGTGCTTCTTTGATAATTTGCTGTCTTTTAGTTTTCAGTCTAACAATAGCTGTTCCAAATAACTCTGAAGTGGTTGGCTATAAATACAGCCTACTTGGACAATAAATGGTATCTAGTTCATTTTCAGACATATGTTGAAATGATCTAATCTGCTGACCACTGCATTAAGAAAAGTAGCTGAAAGTAGGCAATCCGGAAGCATAGCTCTTGCGTCATGAATTGAACTCCAACAGATGCTGCAACACTGATGTCACAACCCTGAATAGAACCAAGTACCTATTACATTGCATTGTAGTCAGAATACATTCTAGGAGATTTTTTGGATGTGCTTTTTAAAGCGGTCTTTCATTGACTGCTCTGTATAGATGCCACTTAAATCAACAAACAATTTTAAATGTACTCATAGATAGCAGCTTAAATGTTCAGATTCCTGACAGATTCCAGCCCAGGGTAGCCATTGTTAAGCTGCGATGGTAGCTATGCTTACAAATAAAACACTGTATACGTAGGTTGTGCTGTTAGTCTGTGGAAAGGGAGTGTATGACTTACCTCAGTCATCTGTCAATTTTTCCAAAATATCTTGGTAAACTGAGGCCTTAACATTTCCCATCAGTGGAACTAAGGGGCATAGGCCAACCCCAGAAAAACAATCCCATAGCATTATCCCTCCTCCACCAAATGTGTGATGTAAGGCTTTCACACAGCTGCTCGACCATAGCCATGAAACCCACGCCATGAATCTCCTGGCGCACAGTTTTAGTGTTGATGTTAATGCCAGAGGAGGTTTAGAACTTGAGTCAGCAGAGCGTTGGCACCGTTTACGCACCTCAGCACTCAGAAACCCCACCTGGAACTTTACGTGGTCTGACACTTCTTGTCTGAGTTGCTGTGGTTCCTTAACGCATCTACGTTGCAATAATACCCCTTACATTTCATTGTAGAATATCTAGGAGGGAAGACATTTCAGGATCTGACTTGTTGCAACGGTGGCATCCTATTATGGTACCATGTGCAAATTCAGCGAGCTCTTTAGAACAACCTATTTTTCACAGATGTTTGTAAAGGCAGACTGCATAACTAGGGGCTTGATTTTATACACCTGTGGAAATGGGACTGAATGAAACCCCCAAATTCAATAATTGATAGGTATGGTCCAATACTTTTGTCCAGATAGTGTAGGTTGGCTGATTTCATTGCCGAAAATTGGTCCGTTGACAGTGTGCTGTAAATGTCATGTGATGACATTCCTATGATCTCATTGGTGCTGCCCTCCCCATGGTTTTTCATTGATATGCCATAGAAACAATTCAGCCCAAAGCTGCTAAACTAAAAGTGTGTTATAAAATATGGCATTCTCGTTTTGTTTTTCGTTAACCAATCAGATTCTGACCTATGACCTTATGGGCAGGCCTTCACTGATGATTGTACAGAAGCTAACGTTTGTTTAGTTTTAACTGGGCAGCTTCTTTAAGGATCCTGACTGTGTGTTGTCACCTGTGCCACAGGGGCTGTGCCCGGTCCGGAGAGCCTGCTCTTCTCCATCCCTTACTCTGATAGGTTCACTCCAGTCTCCACCAAAGAGCTGATGTTGTCAGCTAATCCAGCACTAGTAGACCGGTTGACAAAGACATGTCAGGGCAGTTTGCAGTGTGTCCATGACATCCTGGCATCTAATAACACGGACTGGGGCCTGCAGAGTTTAAAGTCCCAGGAGCTGTACCAAAACCTGGCAACGGTGTTCGGTGAGTTACCTGTCCAATTAACCCTAGGTTGGCTCTCACTCACACCGTGTACAGTATGATCTGGGGAAATGTTGGCCATCTAACCCTCCCTATTTCCAGTCCATAATACTAAGTGTTTTCCTAAAGCCGGTTTCTAATATCAAATGAAGATTGTGCTCAATGACAAGCTCCAACTTCTCTCCCATGTAGGAGACCTGCCTCCCATTGTGACAGAACCCACAGTGATTCGTTGTAAGGTTAATTCCACGGTGAATGTGAAGATCAGCGCACAAGATGCCAACCTAGACCTTATAAGCTTCTCGCTGCTCCTTCCCAGACCACCGAAAGCCTCCATTGGGAAAAGTAAGCCGCCAACCAACTCAAGTGAATTCTGATATACAATACACACACACACACACACACACAGACAAACACACACACACACACCTGTATTTCCCTGACGGGTCTCTTCGTACAGGTAATGGAATATTGACCTGGACACCTCTGGACATCCAGCCCGTCTACCTGACCATCAGGGTGGACGACCAGGTGTCCAGCTCTCAGTTCACCCCCATCCTGCAGGTGTGCAACTGCCTCAACGGTGGCACCTGCCAGTACGACACCGTAGCAAACAACCACCTGGAGGGGAGATTTCAGGTAAATGTACAGACGGACAGACAGTCCTGAGCGTTTCATCCCAGAGTGCGTTAGAAAACATTCAGATGTTGTTCCAGTGGCCATCAATCCACACATCTTCCCTTAGTTTATTTGATTCCCCCCCAGGTGGTCGGCTGCCTGTGTCCTAAGGGCTTCACCGGGATATTCTGTGGCGGCACGGATGACGTGTGTAAAGGGATGCCCTGCTTCCCGGGAGTGAAGTGCCAGTCCCTGCCTCAGTCCCGTGGAGAGACCGGCCAGTTCACCTGTGGAGAATGCCCCCAGCCCACGGTCTCCAAGGACATGCCGGGATACAAGTGCTTTGTGAACGGTTGGTACGCTTTGGATAACAATGGTGGTGTTTATTAGACAAAAATGCATCTGGGCCGTTTTCTTTTAGCGCCCGAATATAACAACACGGCTAGTAACTCCTTTATCCGCATGCAGAAACATTCATAATAATGGAAACCCGTTTTTCACCCATTCAGATGTACTCTTTCCCTTATTCACTGTTCTTCTTCATGTGTCTTTCATTGGTTTCCGGTCTTAGATTTCTGCCTCCCTCCCTTCCCCTTTCCCTGTCACAAGATGGCCACCTGCAACAGCTCTGGGTACAACTACACATGTGCGTGCCAGCCTGGCTATGCCGGGGACGGACGCAACTGCACAGGTACTGAGCGGTCCGAGAAACATACTTAGTCAACCGGTCACCCAAATGCCTCAAGCTATTCAGTATCCGCTAGTAGTTGGGGTCATGACAGTACAATTACATCTCAGAACAATGTAAAACACCAAGACATATTGCCACAGTTGAAGATTAAAGTGCACATTGATAATATCCCTCCTCATCCAGACATAAATGAGTGCCTGATCCCTTCCACTTGTCCCAACGCCAAATATGAGTGTAAGAACATGCCGGGGTCCGTGGAATGCCACTGTCGCTACCAGAGCACCGACAACAATGAGTGTGGTATGTACGCAGTATGTCACAACCTTACCGTCATTAATACTGTATGCAAGAGTTTTGTGGAGGGCAGGGAAGTGCCTTAAAGTAGGTCGTGCATAATAAGGCTTTACTTGGCAAAGTGCTAACCTGCAAACCTGTGCATAATGTTTTGTTCTTTTGCAGGGGACACTGCAAACCCACCAGGTAAGCCTTTATCCCCTAACAAATCCTTCCGTGCGTGACAATGCTGATCAAATTGTGAGGTGGTCTCGTGTTCTTGACAGGGTTCAATGTCTTCAGTGTCTCCCTGGCCTGGAACAGTCAGTTGTCTGAAGGAGAGCGGCTGAAAATGGTGAGAAAGAAAACGTCTGTGATCCAAAGCCCATAATTCTGTTCCTTGCACCACATGGCCTGATAAGGGAAGACCAGGTCCAGAAATAGAAATGAATACTTCCCCAGGATTGGGTTTCTGTTGTATGAAACTTCCCCAGGATTGGGTGTCTGTTGTATGAAACTTCCCCAGGATTGGGTGTCTGTTGTATGAAACTTCCCCAGGATTGGGTGTCTGTTGTATGAAACTTCCCCAGGATTGGGTGTCTGTTGTATGAAACTTCCCCAGGATTGGGTGTCTGTTGTATGAAACTTCCCCAGGATTGGGTGTCTGTTG
>JACXGK010005285.1:0-33760 GCA_016801125.1 Novumbra hubbsi | reverse complement strand
GAACTAGGAACAGACCAGAACAGAACCGGGAATACAAGGGGGCGGATCGACTTGACGTAACACACAAGACGAACTGGCAACAGGAACAAGGAGACACCAGGAATATATACACCAGGACTGATGAGAACATGGGAGACACCTGGTGGGGGCGGAGACGACATGAGGTAAGACAGGTGTATGGTATCAGGGTGTGACAGTGGTAAGCAATAGATCATCTGCTGTTCCTTTTTTGTCCACGCACTTCTGCTTTCCGATCACTTTTATAAAGGTTGGCCAAAAATTGGCCACCACCATGGATTTTCAAAAAGGAAATGACAGAAAAATACATTTTGATTTACACCTGTACTCGGTTTTAAGTCATTGTCGTCAGCAACCAATGATAACCAATGATTGCATTTTTTAAATCAAAAGCAAGCAGAATCTCATGCTAATGGGCTACCTGTGTGGAGTTGAGCTGGCTGTATCAAATTCTAATCATCATCCTTTGGCAGATGGCTTCCAAACACACATTTCCTCCTCAAGTATCCCGAAATTTTATATAATGTTGTATCTTGAAGTTATCTGACACATAGTTGCCTAATCTTCTAAACAAGTTTCATCTGAAAAAATAAAACATCAGGTACAGCCTATAAATGCACTGAGAAAAATGTGTCAATAGTGATGAGTACATAAAATATTATATGGGTCAGCTAATATTATCATAGACATTTTATCTGGTAAAGTAATGGTTTAGAGTTACTGCTATTGCCAATTCTGTATTGATAACGTGTTTCCTTAATTTGTTTGAGAAGTGTGTATTAGTCTTGTTCGATAAGGGAAGGAGGTAATATAAAATTGTGCCATTGTTTACCGGATTATAAACATTACACCTTAATATATGAAGTTGTTATAAA
Source organism: Novumbra hubbsi (assembly GCA_016801125.1). Classification (NCBI taxonomy): domain Eukaryota; kingdom Metazoa; phylum Chordata; class Actinopteri; order Esociformes; family Umbridae; genus Novumbra; species Novumbra hubbsi. The sequence continues at coordinate 32,867 of JACXGK010005285.1, read as the reverse complement.
TATGTAGCATCAATGTCTTCAACATTTCTCTTTGAAATTTTATTATGATATTTTTTTACCTTTGACCATATAACCAAGCATTTCAGATTGGAGAACAAATGTAATCCGGACTAGCATCAAGATAATCCCAAAAACTAACAGTGAGATTTGTGCTTGTGTGGCTAGGATTGATATCATAGACAAGCCTCACATTTCACAGCTGAATAACAGGTTGGTGGAATAAACAATCCTTCTGTTCAGACAGAAGGACAGACGGAGGTACACAGACACAGTCAAACAAACTGACGAACAAGCAGAAAGAAAATAACTGTTCTAAAATGTCATTTGCAAGAAATGTGCACCGTATATTAGAGGGGTTTAATTAAAGCACATTTATCTAGACACACTAATTTGAAAACCAATATAACAGCTCAGTGTATTTACTAAAGCATTTGTAAAATATGTCCCTGAATATTTATGGTCAGATTTTGGCTTTCTTACCATGGGCAGAGTGAGAAATAAAGTAAAGGGTTCAGAAAAATCCAAAGCCTTTGTATTTTGTATTTGTAGATTTCAGACAGTCAATCCAAATGTAGGGGCAGCATGGGTGAAACAGTACATTGAATGAAACAAAGTAAGCAAGCTGTAGATTTAGCTAGCTCGTCTCCCTTAGCAACTAGCTCAGCTCATCAGCTCATATAAATTGGATACAACTATCTAGTTTGGGAGGGTTTGATTATTTGACTTGCTTAAAAAGCTTGCAAAGCATGAGATATTGCTCACAATCAAGGACAATACTTCTTTTTTATGTTATTTGAGTTAGCCCAGTGTTGTATACTAAATGGCTGCTCACAAATTTTGGGTTCCGAATATGGAGGAAATTAGGATTAGGATTTATACGTGTGATCAGTTTTTTACAGAAATATTGGATACTTTGTTTTAAAGTTCTGGCACTCAAAATTCAATATTGTATGCTAACATTGGACGTGTTGAGTGTTCAGAAATATTTTACACAGATGAAATATTTTACCCTAATGGGCACATAGTTATGTTACCATTGGTCTTCCCCTGCAAATCCTTAAAGTTGCTGTCACATTTTCCGATTGAAAACCCAACTGTTCGTCAAGCTGCAAATCTGAAGGAAAATGAATAACAAAAAGCATATTTAAATAGTTAGATTATTACAAATACATTACAAAAATAATAATAAAATAATATTCTAACTTTATTAGGCAATTCCTGGATAGACAAAAACCTTGACTGGCCCTCAAGTTCCCCAGACCTGAATCCAATTGAGAACCTCTGGGACATTATGTATCGGTGCATGCAATGCTGTCATTTAGCACCACAGACAGCCCAGGAGCTCACTGACACCCTGATCCACCGTCCACCGTCTCATCAGGAGCATGCCCAGACATGCATAGGGAGTGCATACAGGCATGTGGGGGCCCTACACACTACTGAGTCAGGTTATCAATATGTTCTTGCATATTTATGTATAGTTAGTGACAATTATGTGAATGGTACTTGATAGACATTAATGGGGCTTATAGGAAAGAATTTTGATGTATGTGGATTGTTGTCTGTTCGCTAGCATCCTTGATTTGGATGGTCACATTGGTTCCTGTTACCACACAGGTTGCATTGGCTACATCAGAGTCCAACCACACATGTTTAGTACAGCATTAAATTGTGTCTTTCATCAGATTAAATAAATAAGAACTGGGTTTGCTGTGTTGATGGATCATTTAAAAACAATACACAACGAAATAAAGTGACATTGCTTACATTGGCACATTTGTCTGTCCCACAAATAAGGAAAGCAATAAAACATCTGTTTTTCTTTGGACATTTTTTTATTTTTTTCTTATAGAATTTGCTTCAGTTAAAAACACACTCATATACTTACTTGATAGTAAATATTTCAAACTCAATATTACCAATTACTTAAATAAAACACCCTTTTACTTTAATGTGGTGTTATTATTTTTGCATATTTACATCTTAAATAACTTCAGAAAAAGCAACATTCATGCTCTGAACAAACACAAATAACAAATACAAACGCTAAAAATAAATACAGGCTAATCTAGAGAAGAATTTGGACCACATCTAAAATTGCATCCACCCAGTCATAATAGTGTATGTCATATAACCTACATAATATTATAATAAATATGATATGAAGATACAAAGATGACAAATAAGAAGAGGATTTAGACTGTCAAATATATCTATAACATACATACAGGTAATCAACCAAATCAAGGAAACACCAATAGTGTCTTAGTAGGGTGTGGGGCCTATTAGGTCAGCAGAACAATTGTAATGCATCATGGCATAAGTTCAACAAGTCACTTAAACTCTATGGGGGAATATAACAATAATTTATAATATTTGTACATCCTGTCCCAGATGTTAATTTTACACTTATGTGGAAGCATTTCTTTGGATGATGAAAACGTATGTGATTTATGTGTACATTTTTCTTTATGTCTTATGTCTTTAAGAATTCTGTAAAATCATTACCTCTCTTATCCTATCATTATCTCTTATTCCCAGAATAGAAAATTGAAAAACACATTACATATATTATTATTCTTAATTAAGCCAGAACTAAAGTCTTGCATAATTGGTCAGATGCTCAGTTAATTTCTGGGTCAATGTGTTATAAAGACATCGTAAGCCGTACAAAGAACCCCTCTATTAAAATTGCCAGCCAGTTTATAAGACAAATCTCCAATTGTGGCAATGCAAACAATTGCGAATTAAGTATTTTTCCAAAGAAACGTAACTAATGCTGCACGTTAACTCACGCATATTGGAATTTCATAAAAAATCTACAGTACTATTTATGTCAACGTAGACTTTCCAGAAGTGTAAATTAAGATAATAAGTAAGGTGAAGAAAATGCAAATAAATGGATAAATGTCAACTCAGTCAGATGTATTTTTTTTGTTAGTCTGAAATTGTTGAAAAGCCTTGATTGTTAAAATTTTTAATTTGTATTAAAATATATATTTTTAGAAGACTATATAATGTGCCACGGCTAAATACCTTAGCTAGCATTATAGGATTATATTTACATTCAGAATATAAAAAAATATTTACTAAACAACTATTATTCCTTAGGACTTGCACAGTGAATACCTGAATGTCAATATTTTAGGCATATATTACAAAAAAAAAAATCATAATAATGAAAAATGTTGCTGACAAACCACTAATGAGATTGACCATGACCATTTATTGAAGAAAGGGGTCCTTACAGCATAGCTGATCCTGCTACTTCAAGATTAATTTAGACAAATCCGGCAGAGTTGACAAAATCTCTGGACAAATCTTTCCATACTAACAGTTTTAAGAGGCCCCAGGTAAAAAAAAGAAAAAAGCTCTACACATACAGTAGGTACTCTATAAGGATGCAATTTCAGATGCTGTCTTATTGTAATTATATGAGATTTGCGTTAGCTGCCATTGGTGATGATGACAGAGGTCCCCTTGTGTCCCGGCCCTTGCTCAGCCTGCATGCACAAGTGTGAAGTCACATCATAGTGGGTGGAGCCAGCAGTGGCGCTGAAGCCCCTGAGGCTCTCTGTGTCATACATGTGCTCCAAAGCATAGCCAGTCAGGGAGAAAGTAGCAGCATGCTTGTCCAAGTAGGGCCTCCCCCCTTGGGTTTGGGGGTGAGGATGTGAGTAGTAGAGGGCTGGGGCACGGGTAGGGGCGGTGGCTGAGGATGGGCCTGTTCGGCCCAGCTGGTACTGGACAGGGGAAAGGTCTGTCTGATCAGTTTGCATGAGGTAGTCTTTGGGCTTATGAAGGTGGTGGTCAGACCCTGTGCTTCTATGTCTGGATAGTGGAGCAGGGCTGGAGGCAGGGCTGATCACCTGACCCAGCCCCTGGCATAACACGCTTTGCAAAACCCCCTGGGGGTAGTCGATTGTGAAGCAGGGGCCAGGGCCCTTAGGAAGGCCGTTTGCGGGTCCTATTGGAGTGCTAGGGCCCGGGTGGAGATGGCTGAGGTGCAGCACCCGATTCTCCTCCTCCTTTATCATCTGTTGTGTGGCTCGGATCAAAGTTTCAATCTTGCTCGGCTCCTGGGAGCTGGTCCGGAAGGGGTCAGCACGGTAATGGTCCCCTGAGTCGCTGGCGGAGCCGCCTTCTGGCGAGCTGACCACGCTGTCATCGTCCCACTGGCCACGGCCTGTAGGGGGCAGAAGTGGAAAAAGTGCCCAAGTGTCATACTTTAGTGAAAACAAATATGAATAGAAAATTACTTGATAGCTCAAACTCAAATCTTCCAATCCACAAACATTCACTACTTGTTTCTGTTTCTCAACCAATCAGTTTCTGGGACAATAAGGAATGTTTAGATTGGTTTTGAGATCTAGAAATTTTGTTGGAGGCTATCAGTTTCAGACTCCTTGAGAATGTCTGTGGGATACTGAGTTTTGGCCAAAGCAAATCTTGTACTTTTAAATTGTATAATACCTCACAATGTTTCTTGCTCAAATATTCAGTGTCATATTTAACTAAGGCTTTTTCAAATAATAATATGTATGATTTCATAGGAAATGGCATATCATATGAGGAAACTTGTGACCAAATAACAACTAAAGTAGCAGTGATCTGCAGTAGTCAGCATATTCAACGTGCAGTAAAACTTTGCGATACTGGTAATGTATTTGGTAATGTATGAGCAATAATAAAGCCATTTTCAGAACGGAAAAGTGAGAGAACTGCCAAAACACGGAAATAAACTACAGTGGGGAAAGTCTTAGTATTAACGGAGATGACAAAATACATGACAAAGACTGCTTGCTTTTCTATTGGGGAAGACAAACATAGGACTGTTGTTGCAGCTTACCATTAAACTCAATGCTTCTGGTTTCATTATGTTTTTAACCAGGCAAACTAGAATAATGGTGTCTTGATTTAGTCACCTTATTACTGCTAAACAGAATTTCACTGAGCATTTAATTCCACAAATATTAATAATCGTCATCATAATAGGAGGCTTATGTCCAAGTCTCAATCATTAATGGTTGAGAAGGCGAATTGAAGTCAGGGCTTAAATCAGGAATCCAAATTCGAATCTCAAACAGATCTGTTGAACTCAGATACAGGCCCTAATTTACTACAACAACACTTTTAAGTAGTACTTCATAGTATTTGTGGTTATGTTACTGGTAGAGGAAAAGAAAAAAATACTGGTCTTAGCGCTAAGCTGGAGATATAGCAAGTCTAGCAACATATTAAACTACTGGTAACTTGCATGTAAGTAGCTTGCTAAACATTCTTAAGTAAATAACGTATATAACATTGCAGGATTCTAGCTAACATGTAATGAATCCACCATTGACATCATTCCACCATGTTTTAGCCATTATTGCCTTAAAAAGCAAACACAATATCTGCTAGGATATTTGCTGCCTGTTGCTTGCCCGGTCTGTGTGATTCACATGTTTAGCCATGAACTGACTGTAGCTACACCAGGCTTGGATGCACCTGCTACATCACACATCTATACAGAACATACATGTAGCAGTTGTAGGTTAGTAGTCAATCTATTCTGTAAGGATCTATTTGTTAGTGCTATACATTATTGCTGAGTGGATGGACTTCAATAATTGAGCTGGCAAGCTGTCTGTATTTTACAAGCCAAACCAACTGATTATGACATTTTCACATAAGCTCATGCCTGGATCTTCTATAAATTCAACATCATTTTTAAACTGTGCATATATTTGTGGTTGCTATTAAGAAGATGAGTGAATATTTTAAGCATCCAAAAAGGATTCAAATCTATTATTACGGGCCATTTCTGTTTTCACACGTAGATCCAAGAAAGATTTATACTGTGTGCTGCTACTACTGTTGTAGGAGCTTATCCACTCCTTATCACTTTCCCCACAATTTTGAAGTAAATAAGGAAAAAAGCTATGGCAGTAGACTAAACTCATCAACAGACCTACACATTCCCTTTTTTGTTGAATTGTAATTGAAGGGCCAGATTGTTACAAAAGGAAAATTATTCTGGACTTTCTTTCACCAGAACTACATTAATTTTTTTAAGTTTTCTTTGTGAAAGGCCCATTACTGTGTATCTTTAATAATATTTGTAAATCTTCACAGGGAAGGTGCCCCCTTATTTGACCAGGTATACAGATTCTCTTCTACACCCTCTCGGGAAAATACGCCTAATTGAAAATAAAAACAGAGAGACAATAAAACATTTTCAGTAGTTGATGTCAAGCCTGAAAAATCAAGTGACCCTTATCATAGAGTTTTTCCAGAAAATGTGTTTCCAAGACGCAATTACAACCTATATTTTATTTACCACTTGGGTCTTTTCTGGTTAATTAAAGGTTAGAAAACAAAGATCTATGATTAGTGATCTGGACAACTCCCCTTTCCAACGAATCAAGTCTGTGTATTCTAGATGGGCTGAAACAAGAGTCTACACAAACTATTACTCTCTAAGAATGAAGTTTATCCACCTCCAGGTTTTAACTGTTTTACTGGATAAGGGGCCAGGAAGAAAGACTTACTATTTTGGTTATGAATGGCAGAGATGTTGGGCATGCTGCTCTCATAAACCTCTCCGTTCTCCGAGGATGAGGTCTTGGCCAGGGGCAGTCCAGAGCGGGCGGCACCCCACCACGCCTCCCTCCCACCTTGAGGAGTACCCAGGAAGTACCTCCCTGCTTCACAACGTCCACGCCCACAGAACTGGTTGTGGCCGTTTGTGCAGGGGTTGGAATGGTTGTCACTGTGAGTGTGGCGATGGGGCTCGTCAGTGATTTGCTGACTGTAGCAGAGGGGATGCGGCTCGGAGAACTGCCTGTAGGCATAGGAGGCGTCGAGCTCCTCCCTCTGCTCCGCCAGCTGAGGTGAGGCAGAGTCATGGACGGGGCTACCCGCCCAAGGGCTCTCCTGATCTGACTCTGAACGCTCGAGCTGGTAACCAGTGTACTGCAGAGAGAGAGAGAGAATGAACAATACAGAAGGACAAACATTATTTAGTGAACCCCGTATGTATACAGACATTGACAAATTATAATTATAATTTCAAAATGATAAAAAAAAGAGCCGCAAACAGAAAATAAAGCAAACTGTCTAAATAGTTTTGGAGTTCACTGTCAATATGGAAATAAGCTGTATCCCATCCTAGACAGATCCTGCAGTATTAGGACCTTGAGTGGGCGGAGCCTCACCTGTGTGTACGGAGACAGTCGGGCCTTGGCTTTTGCTCGGGACACTCTGCTCTTGGTGGCCCTGCGGTTCTCACTGAGGTTAGTGGGAGTGCTGCTGTAGTGGAAGGACGGCTTGGTGCCAGTTGCTTGGTCAAGAGATAGCTGCAGACCTTTATACTCAGTATCCCTGCAGAGATAATGAGAATCTACAGCCATAAACCTCATTTCAATAATTGAATGTATAAACATAAAACAAAACTTTGTATCCAACTGTGGTGAGTACATGTTTGTACGCTGGTATTTTAATTGTTTCACTCATGGGCCGTGAATAATAACATTCTGTAGGTCCGGTAATAAGACTATGATCGGGGTGGGAGGGCATATGGAAGAGAGAAACAAAGAAGACTAAGAGACAAGAATGGAGAGAAGAAGGTGGGAGGGTTTGGGATGAGTTGTTTTTCCAGCAGGAGACACAAGGCCTTTAACAAACATACGACAGAGGGGAGGCTGTCCGTTCAAATACACAGTGAGATTAAGGGCTGTGTCGGGATGAACCAGGCCCACAGGAATACCAGGCTAGAAGACAGCACTTGGGAATGGCATTGATTTCTCTGTAATGGGCTGTATGGATTTTATTCACTGAATTAAGCTGGATACAGTAAAACCTGGACATGGCATATTCTGGTCATTGAGGTCTTCTTCTATGCCCACACTCGGAAACATTGCATGGCAACCCGTAAATGTGCACACAGACACATAAATACACAGTCATACAGGTACACATGTCACACAGATTCCATGATTTAGAAAACACACACAATCACAATGAAGACATACACTATAAAAACACATTTGGAGTAGAGTTCTCATAGGATGAGGAAAGTTCACATAGTTCAATTCAGAAAGTCAGACAGGCAGCTACACACACAGAGGTTATCAGTACTAGACAATAGGAATGATCAATATGGTTATCAGTACTTATACACACAGAGGTAGTTCAACCAGAGGTGAAGTGCCCTACTGCGTGTTAAGCAATGTATCAATTAATATACCTCTTCCTGCTACTGTGTGAAGATTAGATCCCATTGCTACAATGAGAAAGTGACCCAGATATACATCTAATGAACACAGAAAGGCAACCTTTTGAAAAATGTTAGTAGACAATAAACAAAACATTACTATTTATGCATGTATCTCTTTCAGTATGGTCATTTATTGTTACTTTATTGTACACAATGCTAGTGATATTTTTTGACTGTATTTCTGGGCATATGAGATTTGTCTGATGCAAAATGGGTTCTAAAAAGTCAAAATAGGTCTTATAGGTGTCTTTTCCCACAGTGTTGTTGAGGTAAACCACCCGTTTGCATATTCTCTCATTACAGCTTAATGTGACCAGGGGTCACCAAACTTTTGAAGCCCAAAATCACTTTGTTATTCAAAATGTGAGCTGAGATTTTAAAATGCTTTTAAAATGATATATTAGTGCAGAATAACAAAATGTAAAAAAACATACACAATACTACCCACAACCCATCATGTCTACGCATGGTGTTTTCACTTTAGCATCTGCAGGGCTGCATGCACAACAATGACAGCTGGGGCACGGCACTTTGGCAAACATTGTTAGGGTTAAAAGTCTAAAATCTCCCTCCTAAGGAAAAGTTCTACCTTGAACAATAATAATGAGCGACAACCAATTCTATCCTCAATGTATCCTATTGAGAAAGGAAGAGAAGTGCATCACCCCTAACATGCTGCAAACCTTTTGGTATAATTGAGATTTATGGTGTTGTGTGAGACATCGGGATGAGGTCACTTTTAAACAATGTTAGATCACTTTTTGAGACATGAGTTTTTGGAGAAGCATCCGTCTTTAGGTTCTAGTCATGGAATCTATGCACCCTACTCCATCCCATTTCATAGATACTGTTTAAGTCCCATGCCATATACAGCATTCCTCACTGAGATGCAACAACTAATTTTATTGGGCCCCAACCAAGGAGTTTTGAAAGCTTCAATATGAATTCACAACAGGCATAGATTCTTGAATACCCTTCCAATTTATTTCCCACCTTCCCAAAATAAAAATGTTAACCATCTGATTAAGAATGAACTCTGCATAATACCCTAGATGCAGTTGCAACACTAAACACAAACATTAGCAAAAGTCTCACCCTAGAAAAGTGACCAACCAAAGAAATTATAATTAGACAATAATACACAATTTTGTTCAACTGAAAATTACCTCAACAAATGAAAAGTCGTTTTTGAAATACTGTTAGATGTACTAAACCCAAGTGATTTATGCAAATGAACAAAAAGCCATGTCCTGTCTTTAATTAACCTCTTGCTAATTGCTTTGTGGTTGCTTGTGTAAACCTTAAGTGCCAATACTCATCATTTAATCATTATCTAGTAGGGTGCGTGTGTTTTCAGTGTTCAACACTAGAAATCTGATCAGGCTCATGCTTGGCCAGATACTCCCAGAGACTAAAATCGAATTAAACTAACCAAACCAAGCACAAATGTGTCTGCAGAGCCCTGTCTACCGTACCTTCTTAACACAAGGCATCCCTTAGTGACAATGCTCTGTGATAGGCAGAAAACATGTGTGCACTGCAACTTCACCAATCTGACATGTCAATGACATACACATTCTGACACACAAAGATCCCAGAATTGCTTTTTCTTCACAAATGTTCAACTGGCTTCTGTTGCTAATCAATAGAAGCAATTGCCAGGAACATGCTGACATTGATACATGTTGTTCTCTTGGTGTTGCTCAGGCTGGTACTTACGTCAAGACGTAGTTGACACTGACGATACAGTGGGGTCTGGAGGAACGGCTGTTGTGTACGATGGTGGCGTAACTCTGGACCCAGACCCAGCCACCCTGTTTAGCTAGGAACCTGTAGTATTTAGTGGTCACCTGACCTTTTACCAGCACTGTAGAGATAAAGGGAGGAAAATAAAAGGATAGAGGCAAAGAAAGGAAGTGTAAGAGTGAATCTGAAATGTTTGTATTATTGTTCCTAAAACGTAAGGGTTAACTAGAGATCATATAAAACCAAAAGATTACTGTAGTGCAACACGGATGTTCTAAATGGGGCAGATTATTGCAATTAATCTGTGAAAATATATGAATACATTTAAATTTGAATTGTAAAATATATATGTTTGAGTAATGACAGGATAAGAGACCACAGTATCAATTAAAGGATTTGTAAACCAACTTGGAAAACATTGCACTTTTTTTCAGCTGATGTAAATAATTTATGAAAGAACACATAAGGGAATTGGATTTCCAAGTAACATTTCTTTCCATAAAGACAGTGGTGTTAGTCAGTGACCTTTGCCAGTGCCACACACTGATAATATATTAAAGACTGAACATTCTAGTGCTGAGGACTAACTAACTATAGGAAATGAAAACCAACCTAACTCACACAAGTGGTGTGCACATCTAAGATGGAAGGAGTCACAACTATGGACATGGTGGTATAAGGTCTTCTCTATAAGATCTTGAGGCTCATAGCCTGTCAGAGCTGCAACCCTGGAACACAAACAATTGTAATACACACTCAGAATTCTACACATTAAAGAAAACAAATTAGCTTTTACATGAAATAGTATTAGGACCACTAATGCATTAATGGAGTGTTTATGAAAACTGTATTAACAATATATAAAAAAATATATAGAGAGAGTTGTTTCAAATAACATTCAGTGTTAGTGACATTTACTGCTCAATCTATTCACCTGGAATCAAGGAAGATGAGCTTCATATCCAGACTGGCTCTGAACATGAACATGTTGCTGTGTAGTTTTATCTCAGTGACAGCGCTGGGGGGTAGAGAGTGGCCCACAGCTACCAAGCCCACATTCTGGTAGCAGCCATCAAACAGAGACATGTCCAAGCTATACTGACGAATCTTTAAGTACCCACTGCAGTGGATCACCTTACAGAAATAGAATAACCCAAATACATGATCGTTTTAAGAAAACACATATTGCATAATTAATGGAATTCTATTATGTGCTACTATTATCAATATTATATAGGCACACCTTGTATCCACCACACGTCAGACCAGCATTTCTTTTAGCAAGAACACATTTCATTCTTAAGAAGAAGGAACGTTCTATTTCATATTCTATTAAGAGACAGAGAGAACAGTGATCAGCGTCAATAATCATTTAAATACCACGACACGAGACATCGTGACCAGCAGGCGCCATGCCATACCTTGAACAAAGTGCGAATGGTAGGGTTGACAAGCTGTTAGCACCGCCGTCATTTCGTCGTGGTCAGCAGGGTGGATGTACTCGTAAATACTATTTCCCGTCAGCTCTACCTGTTTAAAACGTTAACTTTTATTATATACATTCCATAGAATATGAAACGTCATTGGATATGTATTTTGCTTTCGGTTAAGGTGAATGATTAAGTGATGCATTTTCATCGAAATTAAAAAGCATTATGTCGCAACCTACCTGTGATAAGCCCAAATGGACAGATGCTGTTTCAGATATGTACATGATTTTCCCGTCCGGAGCAACCACAAAAATGAACCCGTCCAATGTCTGAAAAAAAAAGAAAATAATGTGTACAACTTCGTCCATCTTGGCCTACATACCATATTCATAATGCCATACATGTTATAAGACCATTCGTTTGGTGTATTAGTCAAGCAATCATTTTTAAACACAAAATACTGCTACTACTACTAGACATTATTATTATTTAGCAGTCTACTTAAATGTATCAAAGTTAAATTGCTTTAAATCATTAATAGAATCGAATCAGTTATGCATATTTACTCTTAATATCATTACCATCATTGCTTAAGTCTACCGCTTTCACAAGACCATGCCACTTTCCTTCATCGCATTTAGTGTTGTAACAATAATGTAGGAACCCTTGTTAAGTACAGATTCATGGAGGAGGGGAGAGAGCCGCAACGCGTGACTATGAATGCATTTAACTTATTTTCCGATCTAAACCTACAAGAATGAAAGCAGCAGCAGAAGGCTAAGGGACACAGAAAAGAGGAACCCCCCCCCCCCCACCTCTTTAAAAAATGCATAATGAAATTACCACTGATGCGGCATCACAAATCCTATTAATAATGACAACAAAAATAACTCGAATAATTGCATTCATTGACAATGTATATACAGAATGTGTCATCGCCATTCGATATTTTTATTTATAATATACTACAAATATTAAAATGTAATAGAATTGTATAATTCAAAAAAAGTCTGCACCTGTAAGACATGTGATCCCACCTGTAAAAGATGTGATCTCAGCTCGCGGCCGACATTATCAAGAGAACCGGTCCGACTTACGTGGCCCCATGACTCTCCCAGACCTGCAACACCGAAGAGATGTATGTATTTTGGCTCTTTAAACCGGTAAAAATATTGTAATCACCATCATCACCGATATCAAAATAATATTTTTTTTCTTTGAAATAATCTAAAATCCTAATCAAATACTTTTTAAATGACTATTATTATTGAGAGAATGGCTGAGATGCAATTAATGATAACCTATAATAATGCTTACATGCATATCATTTTAATTATTCTAAATAATAATCATTGAGTTGAAAAAACGGGATTTAATAGTGAACAAAAAATGTTTTCCCATTGAATGGACTGTAAACAGGTGGTAAAACAGACATTTGACATGTAAATCTCCATAGCTAACCCGAAGGAACCAAAAAACTCGATAAAGCAAATAAGAGTTGCAGTCCGCAGTAAGCCCTCGAGCAATACGGATTGAAATGCAAATTCGGTACGAAAACAAACATGCGCTGTTCAAAGAGCTCATTTTAATGTTAACCAAATGCACTTCACGTTTACACAACAGATACAACCACATGACTCACACAGCTCAAATAGGCAGCCTCTTCACTACAGGAACTGAACCGGCTTTATGGAATCATACATTATTCAATAGACAATGATATAATGTGAAGCACAAATACATTCAATAGCAAAACCCACGTTTCCTATTTAAAACATTGGCTGTGGAAGCATAGCAATCCAATGAATTCATACCACCATGCATCTCATGAGAATGCAATTGTGGATTATAGCCTATCCTATATTATTGTTTTGTTTGCCCAGTAATAGGCTACCAACTAACCTTTTGTATTTATTATAATTCTAATACAATAATGTCGCCAATACTGATGATAAGCTTCACGTGTTATGAATAGGCCTGGGACATTTTACCAATTGTATTCACGCTGTGCATATTTCGGGGTCGGGCGGTCTATGCCCCCTTAGATGGCTATAGGGTGAGTAGGGTGTAAATAGAACACGTGCAGAGATTTTCATTAAAATGATTAAATGTCCCATGTTGCTAATTGTCGGATTTTCCCATCTGATGTGGGAATTAAATTAATCATGATTACGTAAAGATGCGCCATTGTGTTCGAAACTGAACCAAACTACCTTTAAAAGTAGATGCGTATAGTGACGTAATTGAAATATTGATTAACACGGAGAGGCTTATTCGGAAGGAGTTGCTAGCTTGCAGTGTTAGACGTGTTTTATAACTACTACATTGCAGTTGGAAAAGCTCAGTGTCTCTAAGCTCAACCTGTGATGTTGCGGACGTTCGCGTCCATTAGATGTCAGACTATTGTTTGCATGGGCGCCTGCCCACCAAAGTGCTAGTGTATGTTTTGGTAGCCTACACACGTAATTAACCCAGATAATTGTAACAAGGTAGAGACCCATAAAAGCTATAAAAAATGAAATGAACATTGAAGACGTACTGTGAAAAATGTTTTAACGATTGTCTTTTTGACCCCCAAGAAAAAAACTATTCTTACACTGTAAGATATCCGTAGAAAAATATCACCAGATTTCTTATTCAGTCATGATCATTCATGATCACATTAACCTGACAATTTAGCAACATTACAGTTTAGTTACATATTTAGTAAAAGTAATGGATCCATAATTTCCCATGTCTTTCTGTAAGTAATATCTAGGCTGCTAATTTTATTTTACAGAAAGTGATTTGGAGACATTTATTTTTTTCTGAAATTACTTAGCCATAGCATTGCTGTTATAACACAATTTGAGTGGTAATGGTAAGACGCTTAACATTTAACAAATGAAAGATAATAATAATAACAATAATTTGGGTTTATTATTTCTGGTATTTTCGTAACATTTTCAGTAAACATAAATATAGAATATACATTATTTTGTGTTAATTCATCGGCAACATGTTCAACACAAACGTTCCAACAATTAAGCCATACGAGTGACAGTTTATAATCTGTTATGACTGCAACATATCTGATTTTATAAGATATGGGGTCGTCAGTCTTACTTAGCGTCTAAATATTTCAATGATTGTTTTTGTCCCAAGAGTTGAAAATGTGTGAAAACAGTGGAGCAATAGTAGCTTTTTATGTGTTATCAGTTGGTATTTCATCCCTCCATGAAAGACAGATAAAAGAGAGTGATAAGAGAGAAAACTACTATTGCTTCAATGCCACCCATTTTGCACGTAAAAAACACAAAAATCACAGAGAATTTGCCTCCCAAATTATGCCCGACAACTTAAATTTGGTATTCAGAACTATGGACTAGTATTTTAAAGTTACGTTTTATTGTTGCTTGTTTAAAATGTTAAAATTAGTTGCTTGTTTGCAGCAGAGAAATCTGGAGTAAAATACTTACATGTTCATTCAGAGTGTAACCTATAGGAGTTATGTATTTATGTGATAAGCAGATATTGATAAGCAAATCAAATATTTTCGCAAACTGTTGCTTGCAGGTGTGCAACGTTTTTGTCAAAAACTTCGTCAGACAGATTTTGATCATAAGAAAATAAGTTAATTTCGGTGTTGTACATAGTTATTATATACGTAGTTGAAGAACACAAAAATGTTACACGAGTATGTGACGTTCTGTAAAGAGTACCATCTGGTCAAAATCACTGATACGTCTGGTCAAAATCACTGATACCTCTCCCTACACCGCCTACTAGTGTGGATAAAAGATTGTTGTGGAGCGTACTGTTAATGACACACACAACAGTTTTGTCGACATTACAAAGTCGTGAAGAAATGGCTCAGTTGATTAGACAAACTGGTTGCCATTGCGGTTTGCTTTCCCTTCTTCGCTCTAGATGCATGCGTGTGCTCGCTTTAAATAAGGAGGCTTTTAATGAGGAAAGCACATGCCTCCCAACACGGATCGTAAAACGCATCAGTGACAATATTCTCATCAGCGTAAGTATACAGAAGATTCCCCAGGACACTACTCCCCTCCCCTTACAATGATAATTATTAATCAGTTTTTATTTTACCGTTTGGAAAACGTTACCATGCTTTGTTTCGTTGTCAGAGTAGGACATTTCGAAAAAACATTGGAACAGCAAAAACAAATTGAATCTGGTGAGATGATACATAAATGTGCATAGTGAGTGAATATAATGTATATATTGTGATACATTACTCAATGTTTTATATTATCAATATTAGTAATAATATTTACCTGACATTTCTTTTGTAAAAAAAGAGAAAATATCTCATTTCACTTATAAAAGATCATAGCTTAAGCCCATTTAAGGATAAATTACTACATTGCCCTACATCTGAAATCTTATACAGTAACTGTTCTTTAATACCCCGATAAATAAACAATAAACCAAAGATTACACTGGTCACAACGATATCAGTACTGCAGACGACAACAACAAATTACATGCATATGATATATGTAAATTAGACTGTTTAGAACAGATGTTAAACAACCTTTTAAGCCTGGTGCAGCCTTCCAGTCATAGGTGAACTGCACTGAAAAGATTCTAGCTACCAATAGGGCCCAGACGTTGTTTTACGTGTTGAACTATTGATCACCTGGTAAATGTTAGGCTCGGCTTACAAGGCCTTAAAACAACCCTAACGCGTAGAGGGATCGTATCGATCATGTACGCTTCTCAGTTTTTATTTTAACATCCCTTCTGTTTATATTTACTTTAGCCTTATCTTGACAGCCATGATTTCTCTCCACCGCTCCTCCTGCGCCTCGGTGTTGTATACAAGTGCCCCATATGTTTTGAGGGATCAAACAGCAATAATCACACGGCCGATCCTAATTGGCGCGGCTCGGTAGCAGTCACGCAGAACAGGGGCCCATGGAGACCTTGGTGAGAAGGTGGCAAATGACAGCTAATCGTCTACCAGGGGCATCATGGTCGACTGACTCTGAAAGGAGACTACACATGTATAAAAAAAGACCCAGACAGTGCATTCTCCTTAAATAAAGAGTTGTGGACAGCGGGAGGTTATCGTTTTACGAGCCCACACTCCTTATTTTAAGGGCCATTATGTGAGTCATGGTGCCAATGGTACTTGGCAAGCTTTATTTTGTAAACAATTAAGGCACCGTGTGATGAAATACAATCCAATTAAATAAATTAATTTCTGGAACACCGTTACTCAATTTCTGCGGTTTCGTGTCAAGCGCCTACATTCTCATGAGTCCAAATTTTCGACCTAGTTTAACCAACTAAAATGCATTCCAAAAATAAGTTAACAACCTATAGAAATATTATTAAAATATCATATGCAACATTGCCATATGTTTCACTGGAATCTAATAGAGCCTGACCAGTTATGATATAGCCTACTAATGCTTGAAGCATTTAGCTCAATTTAGACATCTGATAAGATTGCCTACTACTCTCTAAACATAAACAGCTGTTCTTCCAATCCTCACTGTAAAGGAGGTGAAGTAGACTGAGTGGGGAATACAAAAGGTACAATTGCACAATTCATTATAATAACACACAACAATCATATATATACAAGCAGGCACATAGATGAGGCAACACGTTATTTGATGCAGGTTGCAATATTTGCAATAATTATGAGAATGAATATGCCTGAATAAATAATTATTGAACACACAGATGCATATGATGACTCAAATAGTATAATGACAATAACAATAACATACAATAAAATAGCAATCTTACCTTCTGGAAAAACTATTCTCATTTTCAAGTAGCTTGTTGTGAGTCTAATAATTGAGGCTTTATCAAGCTGAGACGTGATGGCAGAAGGCAAAGGCAGTAGTTTGGCCAGCTCATAGAATTCACTATTTTCCTTTTCCCGACGAGTCCGGGCAGCATTTTTCGATTTTTCTTTCATTTTCAAAATATTTTATTTCCCTTGTCCTTTGGGTAAATTCCGCCAAAGCTATATATATATATATATATATATATATACAAAAGCTATAGATGACTGAATATACAAATCTCAATTGTACATACTTCTGCACCCATGAATTCGTTTTTTATAAGCAGGTTCTAGAAATAAGTGAACTGTATTTCTCAAGCGCTGATTCCCTTGTGCGAAGCATTAAGGTATTGTAGACAAAAACAATCCAATGTTACTTCCAGGACAGAGTACTCTGTCGGAAAGGCAATGAGTATCCATAATTATGTGATGTTATATAGTTGTGATCTGCCGTAGCTCCAGGTTCATGTAGTCAACATCCACGTGGGCCGGGTATCTCTGCGTTATGTTACTACAGTGTGGAGTTTACACATCTTTCACACAGCTGCTGAAGACATCATGTCCCTTGGGGGGGAGGGGGGGGGGGATACAAGCGCGGATACATTAACTCTTTGAATTAAATAATGTCCAAAAAGACCCATATGGCCTAATTATGCACACTTGTCAATTGGACACGTACATTCAGCACATGATTACACACGTTAAAGACCACAAGTAGGCCTTAAATAGCGACAGAGGACAAGAAGTCACACAACAACTAATAGTAGGTGATTCTAATGACTAGGAGTTTCAGGACAACGTCAGAGTAAGCTAGACGAATATTCGATTGTTAACTTACCTCGGAGCCATCCACAACTTAATTTTTCTTCTGGAATGTTACCTCTTCTCATGTCAAATTTTCTATTATCCTGGCATAGTTGCTCAAAATATCCTTAGTATAATCCCAAAGAAGACAGGGGCGACACACTACCCTTCTCTCATATCTGCTTTAGGGATGCTATCAAAAATAGTTCCCAAACACTCTGTTATTAACTCTAGATCTCACGTAGAATCTGAGGCAGACCCACCCCCAATCTTCTCCTATCCTCCCATTGGGCGATTGGTAGTCTAGTCTATTTCCCTATTGGTTATTCTTGTTATAAACATGTCAGTGGTGAATCCAGGATTTGCTAATAGACATTTTCGTCAATAGCCACGTTAAAAACAACCTGAGCACATCACAGACAGACATACGGTTAGTTTATTAGCAAAAATTATGTTCATAGCTATACACTGTTTAATGTTTGAAGATGTTAACGACGTTCAACATGTCGTTTGTGGTCCGAAATGCAATGTAGAAAGATATCACCGTCTAATACACCACTGTGTTTACTCGTTTGATATAAAATTGTTATGATTGTGCGTCCCTTAGTCTCTGTAGGCCATTGATTACACTGCCTGGAAACTAATGGGCTCGAATGTATTGTAGTTAAGCTTTGGACATTATACTTGCTCCACAATGCACTCGTGCGCAGATGTGATTCAATTGCCTTATGCATTTGACAGGTAATACTAGACTACAATGTGTTTTTATTTACTTGTGGACACCAAATGGGAATGCGCCAAGAGAGGCCAGTGAGCTGTTGTGCTCGTTCAGCACATACCCATCTTTCTTACTCAAACATGTTCTGAGAGCAAAAATAAGTGTGATTAGCGAACACCCAATTAATATGGAGAGAAGGCGGTGCTCATGAGCACTTCACATTACATCAAGAAGCTGGCAGTTATACTAACGTCTGTACGAGTAAGTTTGCCTGTTATGTTATAATGAACTACATGCTAAAATACTGCTTACGCTAACATTCAATGGTGAATTATTGGTCTAGATAACATTCACTTGATCCAGCTTGAAATGTTCATGAACACCTTCTCTCTATTTTCATTAGGTTTTCGCCGGGACCAATACATTTATTTCTGCCATCAGAACATGTTTGAGCGATTATATCGTGTTACTTTACATTTCGACGTGGATACCCCGGACGAACGGTCTCACCTGTGGCGCACGAGAAAGAGAACACGAGACAGGATGCGGCGCGTACAAGAAATCGTTGACACTGGTTTAACATTTCCTTACCACCTGAATTTACATAAACATTAGTTTATGTCTGTTGAATAGAACAATTGAAGATACTCGAGACCATTAAGCCATCAGAAGGGACTGCCTAGAAGCAGCAGCAGCCCATTTGGTCGTTAAGGGCTGAGCCCCATTTGTTTTGAAATATGATTATTTTACACATTCTCAAAAGTGTGAATAAAGCATATATTTATTACATTGTAATATATGTATGTATATACATTTCATACATAAAGACTAAGGACAAATTAAAGGAAAAACCTGAATAAAGAGTGGAGGAACATTCAGGTGTTTCCATACAGGTGTATTGCAAGACAATTAAGCAATTAAGATATCTTTTATTTTCCTAAATTAGATATGATATACCCTAGTTATCTCGAGTTGACTAGTTATTGTTCTAGATATCAATCTAGTTATATTGCCGTATTTTGTTTTTGCACAGTTCAGTATATAATAATAATGCTTCCTAAAACACCTCCCACAAGTTGGATTGGCTTGAAGGGCGATTCTTACGTATAGGGTATTGAGCAATCAAAAACCGTCCACAGGGTATGGCATGGCAAAATAGATTGATAGCCTTCGTTCCCTTTTACCCTGTACAAATCTACTTCATCACTACTAAAGCACACCATCGCATTGCCTCCACTATGTTAGAAAGATAGCATCAAGCATTCCATAATTTTTCATTGGGTCCGCATCGATTTTTCTGTCCATAACACCTTTTCCTCCAATCTTCTTCTGCAAAATTATAATAAGTTGGCTTTAATTACTTATTTATTTATTTAGTAAACCTAACAAAATGTAAGCTTATATAACTTAAAAGCCATGCTTCTGACAAATCAGATTTTTTCCCTTGCATGTTCACGGCTTGATACAAAATGAACCCAAATTATATGAATTACCAATGACAACCTAACACTTAGTTCAAGTCATAATTTCCAGGTTGGCTTTGTTGAATTAAACCATAGGTTTGTCTTAAATTGAGAAATACACCACACTGCTCCAAACAATTAAAACCATGTCAGTTAAACCTCAGGCATCATCTGTCCAGTTAGGAAGCATAAGCGATTGGCGTTCAATGTCACCTGTTTTGGTGGAAATGAAAGTGACAACAGGTGCACTGAATAGGAAACAGCAAGACAACCCCCAAAAGGGGAATGGTTTTGCAAGGGGTGGCCACAGACAATTGCTCTCTCCTTATACTTCCTGACTGATTCTTCTCTAGATTAGCATTTTGCTGATGTCCTTGTCACTACTGGTAGAATAGGGCGGTGCCAGTAGCCAGTACAAAAGGACCTCCAGGGGGCTGCTGGTGTGTTTCTGACCAAACTGTCAGACTCCATGAGGGTGGCTAGAAGGGACAGAAATTGGTTGATGGCTTTTTATAAGGTAGTCATGCGAAAACGTTCTTTCTAGAGAACATTGGTAGGCCAAACAGCATTTACCAAACACACTATCAAGAATGTACAGTGCTGAAGATATTACGGGCAGTACCGGGTACATTTTTTTTGCCCCAGCGCTCATGGAATCCCGTTTAGTGATCTTAAGTTAAATGCTTTAGTGCCTAAAATTACATTCCACTTTGCTCATGGAATCTCTCAAAGGGCCCCTAGAGGGTCGATTTAGCCCCAAGAGCCCCTTGTTTATTTTCACTCTCTCAGTTTGGACACTTGTCCAAAGGGTGGAGACCCATGTGAATGCATAAATGGAGCGCAGAGGTTTAAGTGAAGTTAGGGAGGGGTGCATTTGGGATTAAACATACGTTTTCTATTGAACAAACAACTTCTGATTGGGTCTTAATACACCTGATTTGCTCATGGAAAACAGGCTAGTTGAATTAGAGCGACTGCACATCCAGACTAACTTTCTCCTACACATGGCAAGTTTTACTTCTTTTTTTATATATATAAAAAAATCTAAAACATGCTAAATATTGCCACAAAGTGAACTGTGTAGAATTTTATCAGCAACTAGAAAATTAACGTAAGATTTCACTTGCATCTGCCATCGTATATTTCCTAATCATCTTGGTTAAACCATTAAAGATGGATTCTGCTGCTCTTACATTTGACACCAGAATACTGTGTGCCTTTTGTTGACCAGAAGATACAATGATACAATCAGGCGTGTCATTCAGTCCCATTGCCACAGGTGTATAAAATAAAGCACCTAGCCATGCAGTCTGCCTTCTCAAACCTTTGTTTCAGAATGGGTTGTTCTAAAGAGCTCGCTGAATTAGAGTGTGGTACTGTAATAGGATGCCACCGTTGCAACAAGTCAGTTCGTGACATTTCTTCCATCCTGGACATTCTGCAATCAATGATAAGTAATATTATTGCAAATTGAAAGTGTTTAGGAACCACAGCAACTCAGCCACGAAGTGTCAGACCACGTAAAGTTACTGAGCTGGGTTGCCGTGTGCTGAAGCGCTTAGTGCGTTAAAGTCACCATTGGTCTGCTGACTCAATAACTGCAGTGCTCCAAACCTCCTCTGGCATTAACATCAGCACTAAAACTGTGCACCAGGAGCCTCATGTCATGGGTTTCCATGGTCGAGCAGCAGTATGCAAGCCTCACGTCAGAGTGGTATAAAGCACAGCTCCACTGGAGGCACCACTGGAAAACAACATCTGACAAGCATAAGTATGCTTTTTGCAGGAATGTGGGTGGGAGGATACACAAGGTAAGTTAGATTCTCATCAAACAGGTAGGGTTTCAGCTGCTTTCTGAAGATTGGCCAGGACTCTGCGCTGCTGGCTTCATGTGGTAGTTTGTTCAACCATTAATTTGCCAGGACAGAGAAGAGTTTTGCCTTGGCTGAGCGGGAGCTGCCAACCTGTGAGGACTGGATGGCCAAAAGACATGACGTGGCAGATCATGGAGCAAAGGAAGGGTTGTAAAGTTTAAGCACAGCCTGCACGTGGGGAGGAGCAGTTCCCTCGGCGCAAACACCAACCCTCTCCACGAAACCTGGTAGGAGGCAAACCAAGAGTGGGCAGAACCTGAGACCCTTAGATCTGAGAGTGTGGCAGCAGAAAGATCAAGGATGATAAGAACAGAGTAAAGAGAATTTGCTTTCGCAGTGCGGAGAGCCTCTATGACCAAGAGAAGAGCGGTCTCGGTCCAGTGTCCGGTCTGGAAACCTGATTGGTTAGGTTCCAGATTATTTTTCTGAGCTGACCTGAAGTCAAAGGGGGCACAGCCAGTAGATAGGGAGAAGTTGATCTTCAGTGAACACTTCCGAGGGGTAACCAGACCTTTTCTGGCTGTGCCAGGTGAACATTTTAGAGTACAAATTGTAGTATTTAATAAATGCATGTGGGGTGTATACAAAGTCAATAAAACACAATCCAGGGAAAAGCATGATCAGATGGAAAATATGAAGGGTTAAGCAAGAATTCTGGAAACTCACTGAGGAACATTGTGTGTGGCCCAGGGGGCCTGTGAAGAGTAGCTACAAAAACTATGTATTAGCAAGGTTAATTTTCAAGAGTAAAACTTAAAATGAAAACCTGTGATGTGCTTAAGTAAATGTATATTTTGTGACATAAATATTAGCCACACCCCCGCCTTTTTTAGAATGTGCGGGGATATGATCACTAGTGCAGCCAGGAAAAGCCTTGTTTAGGGCAGTACATTCATCAGGCTTCAGCCAGTATTCACACAGGGCAATTACATCCAGCTTATCAGTGATTCATTTATTTACTGCAATTGTCTTTGAGGCAAGGGATGTAAATTGAAGGATTACCATTTTAAGATGCGATGAAATACAATCATGTTATTAAATTCCGAGGTGGAGGATGGCTTTCTCTTATTAAGGTTTCTATGGTAATCAGTACCTTGTGTAACCCTATCTCATGGTGAGGCTGTAGTGAGACTCCCGTCTATGTTCCTAAACAAAAGACGAGGACCACTTCAGCACTCCGTTGTTCTACAGTTGCCTGACATTTTGTCTAATGTCAAGCCTCTAACTCTGCTATCTTTACCTAAAGACCATAGTAGGCAGTAGTGGGTATTTAGTAGGCATAGCGATATTTAGCTTTGGGTGTTCATAGTAAAGTAACTCCATTTGTTATGTCCAAACACTCATGGTGTAAAAATGTTTGGTAACAAATGAATAAATATAAATACCCCGTTGGTAACCTTGTCCTAAAAAAAGGTTTTAATCACTTTGTTTATAGGAAGTAAATTCAATGAAGGCAGGTGGCCAAGTGAGAAAAAGCAAAGTAACAGCCAGTAGCATGAGGCAGGTCAACCATCGCACAATGCAATCAGTCCAACGCAATGGACCTGTTGTTTACAGGATATACATCTTAGTAAGACTATAGTTAAACATTCGTTAACATTAGTTAAAAGAAATGACACGTTTTATTAAGCCTTAAAATCTGACCTGTCATTAGGCTCTCCATTAAGTCCATTAATGCAGTCTAATAATCCTTGATAATGTTAACTCTCAGTTTAGGGACACATGTAGGGAAATGAGTAACAATAGGGAAATGCAGTTATTTAGGATTTATATGACAAACGTCAGTGTTCATTATTTCCATTGGATGTTTTTTAGCCAAATGTTCCAGAACATGTTATAAAACAATTACATGTACCTCAAAGTCATTTTTCTTTTCATCCAACCAAAGTCATTATATTTAATATGCATTGATTCATTGGACAATCTAGAAAATGGAACAAAGAAGCAGCTGGATTGTATGTTGTGAATTTGTTTATAGTAGTCAGTTCACTGATAAGAAATAATGTAATAGACAAAAAAAACAACAGAACATTTTGATTTCTTGACACATTTCTCTTTTTATTTTGGTGACTTTTTTTTGTTCCTTGTGTGACATTATATGACACTTTGATTAATCTTCCTAAGAGCGTGAGGAGAGCAAAGGAGGAAGAAGGCAGGACTTTTATTCTTATTCTTTCATCCAACAGGTGTGATAGTTGGGTACTACAGATGTCGCCCTATAACACTACAGGACTACAATGAGGCATGTTTCTATACTGAATTACAGTTCTTCGTTCTCAGTTTAAATAAAACAAATTCCTTCCACGGAAAAGGCTTATCCTGTGCAACAAAGTGATTCCACCCTTTTCCTGCCATCAAGGAGCATGCTTTGTGCACTTCCCTGCTCCGACTGGTCATTTTCATAATAAATATCTCACTATTCCCACAGAACATTAGATACATGTTGCGTTTACAAAATCAAATTTTTAAATCAAGTCACCTACAGTCGTTTTCTGTTACCTCACCGCCCTTGGTGGATTCAAAGAACCTTTTATTGTAGGCCAAATACCTGAAATATAATGCAACTGAGGAAGCACATGGTAATCCCCTGGATTACCATAAGGCAACTTGTTGTGGGTCTTAGTAAAGTGAGTGAACCGCAAAGATGTCAGGTGGGGTTTTCACTTCATGGGCATCCCTCTTATGGTCTCAGTGACCTCAGAGTTGACTTGTGCAGCAACAGAAGGAAGGGTCACATTGAGGGGGAGGTCATACTGCTGGTCCAGACCCAGGTAACTGTCACTCATCAAGTACAATGTGTAGATACACCTAATGGAAGAGAAACAAGTTACCGGGAAGTAATGGTATTCAGTATATTAATTACCATTACTTAGAAATCCCTATTCACATCAAGAACTGTCGCAAAATGCCCAAACAGGGCCTAGACAACAAATAAAGTGTTGAACCGCTTTTCAGATGTTTCTAACAATCCTATACATACTTTCCAGTCTTCTCGGGGGTGTAGAAGGCCAGGGAAATTGTGTTGCGTTGTCTGCAGTAACCAATGCGTTTGACTGCCAGAAGCTCTTTGCGGTCCACCTCTCCCAGAACCAGGAACCAGCCTTCATCCTTATTCTTAGGGAACCTGGGGGCCTGGGCTTTACTGTCTTGCTTCCTCTAGATCATTTGATGACAAATCCACTTAGCAGCTTTCATAACTTACATTAAAAGTGTATGCGTGTCATGTGGTTGTTATACATAGACGGCCTCAAGCATGTGTGCAAATTTTAGTTCCTTTATATGCAAGAATTTGTATGTACACTGGGCAAAAAAGTATTTAGTCAGCCACCAATTGTGCAAGTTCACCCACTGAAAAAGATGAGAAGCCTGTAATTTTCATCACAGGTACACTACACAGATTTCTGTCTCTCACAGACCTGTAACTTCTCCTTTAAGAGGCTCCTCTGTCCTCCACTCATTACCTGTATTAATGGCACCTGTTTGAACTTGTTATCAGTGTAAAAGACACCTGTCCACTATGGCCAAGACCAAAGAGCTGTCAAAGGACACCAGAAACAAAATTGTAGATCAGCACCAGGCTGGGAAGACTGGATCTGCAATAGGTAAGCAGCTTGGTGTGAAGAAATCAACTGTGGGAGCAATTATTAGGAAATGGAAGACATACTAGACCACTGATAATCTCCCTCGATCTGGGGCTCCACGCAAGATCTCACCCCGTGGGGTCAAAATGATCACAAGAACGGTGAGCAAAAATCCCAGAACCACACGGGGGGACCTAGTGAATGACCAGCAGAGAGCTGGGACCAAAGTAACAAAGCCTACCATCAGTAACACACTATGCCGCCAGGGACTCAAATCCTGCAGAGCCAGACATGTACCCCTGCTGAAGCCAGTACATGTCCAAGCCCGTCTGAAGTTCACTAGAGAGCATTTGGATGATCCAGAAGAAGATTGGGAGAATGTCATATGGTCAGATGAAACCAAAATAGAACTCTTTGGTAAAAACTCAACTCGTCGTGTTTGGAGGACAAAGAATGCTGAGTTGCATCCAAAGAACACCATACCTACTGTGAAGCACGGGGGTGGAAACATCAAGCTTTGGGGCTGTTTTTCTGCAAAGGGACCAGGACAACTAATCCGTGTAAAGGACAGAATGAATGGGGCCATGTATCGTGAGATTTTAAGTGAAAACCTCCTTCCATGAGCTAGGGCACTGAAAATGAAAAGTGGCTGGGTCTTTTAGTATGACAATGATCCCAAACACACCGCCCGGGCAACGAAGGAGTGGCTTCGTAAGAAGCATTTCAGGGTCCTGGAGTGGCCTAGCCTGTCTCCAGATCTCAACCCCATAGAAAATCTTTGGCGGGAGTTCAAAGTCCGTGTTGCCCAGCAACAGCCCCAAAACATCACTGCCCTAGAAGAGATCTGCATGGAGAAATGGGCCAAAATACCAGCAACAGTGTGTGACAACCTTGTGAAGACTTACAGAAAACGTTTGACCTCTGTCATTGCCAACAAAGGGTATACAACAAAGTATTGAGATAAACTTTTGTTATTGACCAAATACTTATTTTCCACCATAATTTGCAATTAAATTAATTAAAAATCCTACAATGTGATTTTCTAGATTTTTGTTTCTCATTTTGTCAGTCATAGTTGAAGTGTATATATGATGAAAATGACAAGCCTCTCTGATCTTTTTCAGTGGGAGAACTTGCACAATTGGTGGCTGACTAAACACTTTTTAGCCCCACTGTGTGTGTGTGTGTGTACGAACCCTCTGCTGGCCGGTGTTGATTCGCTGCAGTGAGACCTGCAAGACATACTCCTGGTCTGCATGGACCGCCAGCCAGCTTGTGGCGTCCTTGAACTTCCCCCCGGCCACAGGGAGGCGCCGCTCTGTCTGCTCCCCACATCCCTCCCACCAACCCTTTACACTCAGTATCACTTCCACGACCGGCAGGTGGCTGAGGAAAGACCATACCTGGAAAAGAGGAGTCGAGAGGAAGGAGTCAGAAGAGGAGTGGAAGGGTGATAGGTGACAGTCAAAATAAAAAGTAAAATAAAATTACGACTAGATGCACCCAATAAGGACCCCAAGGTAAAAAGGGCAATGTATCCATCAGCAAGACTAGAACATTTGGTAAAAGCTCAATTCTAATACACAAAGCTCATGGTGATTTTAACTGGTGAAAAAGAAAGTAAGAGTATGGTTAATAGGTGTGGGTATTTAACACTTGAAAAGCTGTCAGTGTCAGGGACAGGAATGCGAGGAGAGCCTCTAATATTCACCCAGCAAAAGCCATTTATGTGAGGATTACTGTCCCCTGGTGAATCAGCCGGGATGCTGCCACACATCTAATTATTTAATTAGCCCAACAACATAGGGGAAGACTGTTGATGGCTGAGGAGGAAGGGGAAACAAAACTCGGATTGGGCAAGGCTGCTGGTCGGTTTGTGGCACCCGGACACACTCATTATGGCTGCAATTAGCACTTAGATTGGTGCAGTAAACCCTCTGATTGGACCTTAAAAAGCCCCAAGGTCTAAGCTCTTACTTGGCAATTCCTACTAAGCTAACATATGGAATTGTTTTAAGAAGGTCATGCCATGGATTACTTCAGCAATTTTTGTTTAAGGACCTAAGCATACAAAACCTTTAGAATTTAAAACCACAGTGAATTAGACCTGCTATGGTGGATAAAAAGACACTGCTATTCTGCACACATATCTAACAAGGCTACATTTTGAAGGTTTCCCTGTATTTAAACGAATAAATGTTGTTATTGACTGAAGTTCTGGCTTAGCGTACCTTAACATGATTGTGAAGCATTTGCTTGTGTGTTTTGGATCATTAACCTGCTGCAGGATCCATGTTGAGTTCGGCCTCAGTTTTTTGACCAATGACCTCACATTTTCCTCAAAATTCTCTGGTACATGGTGAAATTCATGGTTGACTCAATTATGGCAAATTGGCTGGGCCCTGAGGCAGCAAACGCACTACCTCCATGTTTTAGGGATAATGTGACATTCTTCTAATCAAAGGAAATGTTGAATTTTAGCTAAACAAGGCACCCGGTATTCCTTCCTAACCTCCCATGTAGGTCACATTTTGCAGGCTCTTGAAATTATGTATTTAGCATACTGAGATCTATAAAAAATGCTTGGTCATTTTGAGTGTTAGTAAAGGTGTGGGTGTACTAAATGTTTCTGTAAAAGGACAGTACATTTCTGTTTGTTTTATTTGAAACAATATTTTCCAGATAATTTATTGAGTTAAATTGGATTACCTTCATCAATTAATGTGATTTAAATGTAACTCAAATATTTATGTATCCAAATACTTACTCATGACTGTAGTTAACTGTAGTTAATTTGAATACTAATACACACTAATAAACTGTGTGTGTGTGTGTGTGTTGTGACTGTTTTAGGTAATGTTTGTGACTTTGAGTACGTGGTTTGATACATGTAAAAATTACGTAAATGGAGACATTTGACATTTTGGAAGTAGTTGTGGTATGAGTTACAATAAATTATGTCATTCTGTGGTCTGGGATGAAAGCTCCTGAAGGGGTCATAATGTGTTTTGGTAGTTATCCTTACACATGTTTTATTTCATTTCACAATTCATGTAGAATAACGTGAACACTTTAACACTTCGAAAGAACACTACAAAATGCTTTTAGTGATAGGCGGTTCTGTTACCTGGGAGATCTGATGGGTCTGAAGCACCTCTCCGACAATGGCAGCAAAGATGTTCTCCCGCCCCTCACAAGTGGCAATCAGCTCAGGGAGCCCTTCAATTGGTCCGTCAAATCCCCTGGCTCTGCCTTTCCCTTCCTTCAAGCTCCACCTCCTAAGGACCAACAAGTCTAGTCACTTCGCTTTAAATCCTAGCCACTCCTCCAATGTCCACATCCCTTTCTCATTTTATTGAATTGCACACAACAATTCTACTATGGAAGTGTCTCAAATCCACATAGTATGTATACAAAAGAATAGTAATAAAATTCCTTTGGATGCTGACTGTTGAATGTTCTCTCTGTGTGCACATGTGTTGGGGAGCCCAGGAGATAGCAAATGTAACTAATGTTGCCTGATGGTAATAGCAATTGCAGTATGTTAGTGAACAATCATGGATTCTAAGTTGGTCCATGTCATAGTGTCCTAGCATTATTCGGAATGTGTGTGTTTACCTGAACAGGAACAGGTGTTGTTGCTCTATGTGAGGCAGAGTCAGTAGCGAGGAGTCATTAAGCCACCTCCCCTGAACAATCATCTGCACCAGGTTACAGATGCTGAGAGTAGTCACCAGCCAGCCTTCATTGGCTGCTACGTCCAGCATGGCCTGGAGGCAGATAGCGGAGAAACAGAATGAAACACATACAGACACAGGAAATACTTAAATAGAAAAATGCCTGCAGAACTACTATATACAAAATCCCCCACTTACAACAGTACACAATGTATTTATTCTTTGAGTTACCATACAATTCAGCCCCTCTTGCATACTCAATGCTAAAAAGCTACACAATAGACAGTCCTTACTACTTCTAACAAACCCCTCCCAATAATTCTTATCCTCTTGTCTTTCTTAGTAAGGTTAGAAATTGAGCTCAGCTGGAAGTAATATCCATGGCAGAAACTATGACTAAAAAAGTGCACCAACAAAGCAATGGTGCATCAAAATGCTAACATAATTCAAATGAAAATAGCAGTAATTAACATTATAGCTAGCTAACTAGCTAGGCTTATCTGGGTTTGTATCATTTCCATTTTGCTTGCATTATTTTTGGATGTTACTATGGTATCTGAAGTGAAATTACAAGCATTTCGTAAGGGGGAAAGGCTATTATTGACATTTACATTAAGTACATGCAAAGAGTCAATATTTGCGGTGTTGACCCTTCTTCTTCAAGACCTCCGCAATTCACCCTGGGAAGCACAGTTTGTCTTTCTTTCATATCCCATATTGAATCAACTGGGAAGAGCTTTTTCCCCCCAAAAAACATATGACTAATAGTGCTTGCTTGCTTTGTAGGAATCCCAGTGCTAACAATACATTCAGTGATGGAAAAATAAGCACTTTTTGAAGACAACAAAAGGACAAGAAAGGATATATTACATCCCAGTGGGATGTAATGTGCACTATAAAACCTTAACCTGCACAATGGGTATGCACACCCACACACCTCCACCCACTAACCTGACAGATGCGTATGGCGTTGTCCAGGACGGTCTTGGTGTCGGTGGCGTAGTCAGAGCAGGGCAGCTGAGCCCGGCTGAAATGGGCCTGCAGCAGTAAGTGGGTCTTGGTGTGGGCACTGTCATAGCTGTGAGGGTTGACCTGAAGGGGGAGCCGCTGAGCCAGCTCACTGTTCAGCTGGTCTTCATTGTGCCTGACGGGCAATTCCCCGTACTCCTCTGCATCCTGGGGAAGAGATGAGAGGGAGAGGCATCAACAGTCGGAGTAAGTCAGTTCCCTGCTGTGGTTGGATCCTTTGTTTCACACATCTCTGTTCAATCAACTGCATTAGGATCACTAGCTCCCATCACCCGAGAGAGCACAAAACAATTTAGCCGCTAAACGTCGCAGAGAATGCAGAAACCTTAACTGTCCACCAAATCATACATTCTTATGAAGTCAGTAACGGCACAGAACTCTCCCACAGACATAATTTGTCCTAGATCCACATTTTATTGTTTGATTATAAGTCTGATTATTAAAAAACTCTGTCAACAAAAAGTTTAATGTCTACCCACACTTCTATTGCTCACTTTGATAAAAGATGTAGGCCTATCAAGCTATATCAAAAGATTAGATGTAGTATATAAACGAATGACATTCCATCAATTCAGCTGTTTTTGTGCTGACTGTGTTAAAGGCTTGTTTGTGGTTTCTGGGAGGAGACAGATGCATGGACACGCATGGCTCTTTTTCTATGTTTCTCTAATTCACTCCAGTAAGTTCCCCTAATGTACGTCCATCATCAGAGGACAAGCGGAGACATTTGTCATTGGGCCTTTCCTGATTTCGACTGTTAAGGCTCCATCCATCACCGCAGAGATGGTTAAAAAAAAGAGTAGATCAGAGGAACGGAGGGTTTGCAGAGGAAAAAGGAGGGAATACAACTCATCTGGTAATGATTGATATGGCAGTGGTTTAGTGTCTGCATGCAGATGTGCAGGAGATGAGGATCATAGATCTTTATACAGAGATAATCATAAGACAGGACTAACAGCCCAAATCCATCCATTGCTGGTTGGGGCTTTGAGGTTGCAGAAAGGAAAGAAAAAAATATTCATCTATATAGTACTTCGACATTTGATCCTTTACCCTCGCCCACCAGTATAAATGAGGGTTATCTAATGGCAGTGACCCCCAAGAAAAGAGGTGTGCAAAACACTTGTTGTCCTTTTAACGGCTGCTTAGCCGTTAAAGCAGCATCCAATAAGCACCCTCACGGGTAATAACACATACACAAACATGCAATAGCAGAGGAATAACAAAGGAATACAACCTGGTAACTAGTAAAAGAAAAACAGTTAAAAAGAGAACAGATACAAACAAATGGTGGTCAAATAACCAATTGTACAATAACCAGTGGCACAATAACCTATGGCACAATAACCTATGGCACAATAACCTATGGCACAATAACCTATGGCACAATAACCTATGGCACAATAACCTATGGCACAATAACATATGGCATAATAACATATGGCATAATAACCTATGGTACAATAACCAATGGTACAATAACCTATGGTACAATAACCTATGGTACAATAACCTATGCCCCCCTCCCCTGCCTAACGTGGGATACCTTTAACATCACACATTCAGTTATCTAGAGATCCTAGTCCATGGAGGCCTTTATATTGGTTCCTTTCATCTGTCAACCATCTGTATACATACATATATATATATATATATATATATATATGTATTCATTCCTTTCCTGTGTCTGTCAGACTTATGTAAATCCATTTGCATTGCACAGCAAAGCATAATAGTCTCTGAAACACGAGGATGATTAAACACTACGATGGCAAACAAGACTATCAATCTAGATGTAAACGGAGTACCATTGCCATGAAAATGTGTAACAATTGGAATGCAACCTTTAACAACCATTAAATAATAAAACACATTATCCGCACAAGAATAAACATTTCCCAATGTATTTTATGTTTAGTTGAACAAGCGGTATAACCAAGTTGAAAGACAAAAACTATGAACATTCTGATGAGGAAGAACAAATCAATGGCTGTAGTTCCATTAGAAAAGACACACGTCCTAATAAAGTTACAACACTGTTTACGTGTTCCGTGTTCACCGCCAGCAGACCTACGTACCGTGAGGACAGACAGAATGTCCTGGATAGGCATCTCAGCCCGCAGCCTCTCCTTGAACATCCCGACTGTCTGGTGCTTCAGGTAGTAGTAGGAGGAGATGCGGCCGTATGTCAAAGACTCAATGGTGCAATTGTCCTGGAGAGTGGTAAGACATGGAAGTGAAGACAGGAGCAAAGATGGAGACAGAGGAAAAGATAAGACAAGGAGAATCAGATGAGACAGAGAGGAAAAGATGAGACAGGGGGGAGAATGTAAGGAGACAGAGTGGAAAAGATGAGACAGGGGGGGAGAAGGTGAGGAGACAGGGTGGAAAAATGATGAGACAGGGGGAGAAGGTGATAGACAGGGTGGAAAAGATGAGACAGGGGGAGAAGGTGATGAGACAGGGTGGAAAAGATGAG
>JACXGK010005284.1:18610-33852 GCA_016801125.1 Novumbra hubbsi | reverse complement strand
CCCCCTAGGCTCTCCTTCAGCTTTCACCCCCAGCCTCTCCTTCAGCTTCCCCCCCGTTTCCACCCCTAGCCTCTCCTTCAGCTCCCCCCCCCTAGCCTCTCCCATTTCCCTTTCCCCCTTCTGACTGACAGCTGGGGAATTGGAGGTGGGGGGATCATTTAAATAGTTACCTATCTGGATATCACCTGTCAGACAGGGTAGAATAATAAAACTGACAAACCATTGATGTGAACGGGTACTCCTAGTCCATTTATTCCATTTGATATGTTTTTAATCCAGTCCGATAGGCGGAAAGCAGATCTACTACTTCTCAAAAGATGCCTTCCAGGACTCATTCAATACATAGATCTTAGTGGGGTCTACATTATCCCATCACATTATCATAGCCAAACAGAGGCATAAAGCTAATATATACCTTTAGAAGACGACAAAGATCCCCCAAAAAACCAAACTATTGATGAATGGGTCTACTTGCTTTAGAGTGGGTTAACAATGGCAGAAAGGCATCCCCAAACAGAGGCTGGCCTGCATTGTATTGATCCTGTTCTCATTCCCAGCTCCACCGCGACAGACCAACGCATGTGGCCTTGTTAAGTCGGCAGTGATGGAAGCAGCAGCCGGTAAATGTCTTTTAACCAAGGAGCAGGAGTACATAAGTGATCGTGTGTACCTTGCAAAAGGAGAAACACAATGAGAAGACAGGCAGAGGCAGTCTTATCTACACCCGCCGAGGCCTTGAAGGGCCTGTCCCGGTGCCGTCAACATTGCCCGATCCACAGGTAGTTTGTACACACAGGCAGATAACGAAAGCCAGCCCCAGTTTACACCGCTAAGCCATGAAAATGGATAGATGAATAATTGAATTAATCAGCAGCTGTTTAAGTGATTGGAAATGAAACAGGACCCAGCGAACAGGTGGCACGGCCCTATTTTTGCCTTACACCTGACTTTAGGTAAGTGGTAACCAGATCTGATAACTACCCGATTCTGGCATTGTGTCCTCTGGCCAAAGACTGTGCGTGTGTGCGTCATTACTGCCTTACACATTTGTGGAAAGAAGAGGGGAGGAATCAGTTGAATAAACAACAAGGCAAGGCAGCACATGTTGCTAAGAAATAAAGAGATTTAGCAGCAGGGCTCGTTTTGACTATTCAGAACAACAGGTGTCAAATATGGATCTTTGATTTTGAATCACAGTAAAAACCAACTAAAAATAAGCAGTGGAAATAATCCATCTACTCCAATGCAATTAGTTTCCTTAAATTCCTTATTGGCCAATCCAGATGTTGCCTTTGCCAATCTGTTTCATTCCTTTGGGATTACGGTCACCAGATGTATCTTCACACATCAGGGTCCACAACAAAATCCCTGGAAGATTTCTTGATACAGCATAACAAGATAAGATACAAAAAATTGAAGTGACGAAAACATACATCTTTGTGAAATACTACCCAATTAAGATTGCTGTAGTCATGGAAATGGCCACATCT
This sequence comes from Novumbra hubbsi, assembly GCA_016801125.1. Lineage (NCBI taxonomy): Eukaryota > Metazoa > Chordata > Actinopteri > Esociformes > Umbridae > Novumbra > Novumbra hubbsi. Next base: position 32,362 of record JACXGK010005284.1, on the reverse strand, counting down.
AGCCTGATTGCTAGCTTTGCCGTCCTATAGCCTACATTTCTTGGCTTGTTTGTCAGAAAGACGTACATTGAGGGTGGCTCACAAACAATTAACCAAGGTGGTCAGGAGTTCCACCAAGACAAAGCATGCACCTGTTCCCCCTTCCCCATTGGCGCACACCTGTTTCCCTTTAGTGGGAACCAGGGGCAGTGGCTGACTACAGAGAACACCCAGTGGACCTTACGGTAGAGAGTGATGATGCAACACAGAGTAACCTGCAGGCGAGTGGACACCGTGGAGGAGCCAGGACGCTCTGGGAGAAAACCCATCATCCATACAGAGGAGATTCGCTACACTGCCGTTGACAAGTTGCCGTGAACAATACAATAAAGTATGGTGGGCTAATTCATCAAGTGAAAAGGAATTGTGTGTCAGTCTGTGAGTAGTAGAGCTTGTGGAAAACATTTCATCAGCCAAAAGCTCTTTACTTAACAATCCCCAAACCAGCATTAAGTGTGAAGACGCCATCGTTGTTTCCACGCTACACAGATTCACAGGACCTGTGGCGCGACTTGGCCGCAAACTTCAGAGGTTCGAGGGGGACGAGTCATTGTGTCGATGTTGCAGTGGAGAGGCGGATCGGGATAGGGCCCAGGGAATGAATACAAATCCGCCAAGCCAATGCCGGCCATAGCCTCTAATATCATTATCACTTTGACAACCCCACCGTCGGTGTGCCCTTTCATTGTGCCAGCCATTCCATTCAGCTCGCCGTTTGCACAGAGGACTAATGAAATGACAGCTGAAAACCAATCTCAGTTAGAATTGAATATCCTAAAGTGATTAACCTTGTATTCCAAATCATGAATGTCTGTGGGACCGAGACACCCCTGTCATGGGCAGTAGGCTTTAGGGTCAACTGTGCAGATTGCCCCAGCCCAGTGTTGGCCCTGTAATCATTTAATTTCATTAGTTCATAAAAACGCGGTCTAAGGGCATTCTATAGTGACTAACTCATGACCCAATGACTGTACTTGCAATCAGCATGTATTACCCATACGAAGCTGCCTTACCAATCAGTACACGGTTCTGGTAAGAGAATCGGTTTGCATTCCTCAGCGGTGAACAAGAAACTACTGAATGCAGTTAGATGCAACATTTAGAAAGTCACTCTTAAAATGTTAAGCATATGCATCTGAAAAAATGTTTTTGCTCAGACTAAACACACTTCAAAGGAGCACACTCAGAGAGAATAATTCTGGTTTCGACTTGGAGAGTGTGAGATAGCATTCAACAATTGGATTCAATTATTTACCTGGCCCCAGTGTCCAATGTCAACCAACATTTTCTAAATCTGAACAATCTCTAAATCCACAGAACAGCAGGTTCTCTAATGTAAGAAAAGCATCACCAAGCGGACACAGGTGCACTAAATTCTAATCTATCTCTATACAGCTAATCAGAGTACAGTTACTCTCCGGTCTAGGGAATTGTCTAAATATTTCCCTTGCTTATTTGGATCCGTTTCCATAATACAGCAGGCTGAAACTGTCTGGTTACACTTTCACTAAATCAGCTACCTCACAGGTAAATAGGCAAAACAAACATTTGTAATGATCAGGTTCAGCCAATTTTGCCAAACAGGCAAAGTAATGTTAATCTACTGTTCATTTGTCAATAAAAGCATTCATTATGTGTGTCTTTGTCTTCAAGATTAATTACATTCTAATCCAGCAGAGCGAAATTAAGACAGAATTTCCCTCTACTAGATTCCTGCTAACCCCAAGGTTGGAGTCAATTCCAGTCATTAAATAGTGCACTAAACTAGAATTCCAAACCGAAAATCAAAGAGCGTTAGAATTATCATACTTCCTGAATGGACAAATGTTATATTTGAACTGACCCCCAACCCTGACTAAATGTAATTAATTTCATTTTAGATACACACAGCAACTGTAATAATCGCAAAAATTTCAATTGTGAAAGTTCGCAAAAGCTTTCACTTCTTGAATGCGCTTCAGAAATGCTTAGTGTGTACCATGGTGCACAACAGTAGCTCGTTGCTGGGTTGTGATTTATGAAACTAGCTCCCTAACGAGAACTGGTTAGCGGATAAATTGTTAGTGATGGCACATTTAAGTTAAAAAAGACACCCGAGATCAATATACATTTGAGAATAAGTCAAACTACATAATGTAGTCATCTAGTAAACTTGGCTAACGTAAATAACCCGGTTGTTAGCGAGAACGGCTAACTACAGTACTGAAGCCTTTGTGGCACCTGCTCCGCTATGCTAAATTAAGGTTAGCTACAAAGGAAGCTAGCTTGCTAGCCAAGTGTAGAGTATGCTAGCAAAGACAAAAGGGAAAAGCTACTGCTACAATTAGCAATTGCTGAATGAAGATTGGTACTGTAACGTTAGCCAGAATTCAAAAAGCCAAAGCAAGTACAGTAGCTGTATTTCAAAGCTATAATATTATTGAAAATGGGAGGTATCTTGATATCCATCACACCAGGAAGCTAGCGATGGTCAATGAAAGCCACATAAATCAGACACCTGCTCTGTTAGCTAACGCTAGTTTTTAGCTAATAAGTTAGCGTTAGCTGTCATTGCACGACCGACGAGCAACAGCAAACTCGGGTAGAATAGCTAGTTAGCTGGCTAACAGACGCACCACATTTTTGCGTGTGAACCTTGGTGATTAGCTAGGTAGTCAGTTTACTTTCGCATATGCACATTTCATTTTAAACACGTAAATCCAGCTGTTAGGCAATCACACCTAATGTTAGCTAGGTAAGTTAGCTACATTAACCATGTAACGTTACAGATAATAATAAAGCAAAGAGAAGACATGAACTTGCTAACGACAAAACTACCAACCTAGACATGTAGCTAATATCTAAAGTATAATCTTTTGGCAAGTAATAGCGAAGACTGATGCTGATAAAAATAATAAGTATATTCAAACCTGGGCTGAGGACTGGTTGATGAGGATGAGGATGGTGGAGGTGGTAATGATGGAACGAGAGGTTGTTGTTGTTGGTGGGTTACAGTCGTCAGGGCTACGGTGACTATGGCGCTGCCTCACCGGGCAACAGTTGCTATAAAACTCACTGAGCGCAACCTAACCTGTGTCTTCTGTAGGAGGAGCAGCGAGTAGAATGGTTTTTGCGGTGGCTGTATGTGTTACGTGTGAGGAAATACAATTATTATAAGATACAACACCTTGATATTACAGCCCAAGGCTATAAAGGATGTTAACGAGTAGTAAATGAGAATGGTTATGTTAACATTCTTTTGGGATTTTCATTAGTTTCTATAAATATGGGGGCGGATTGATCACACTATTCATGTAATTAATTGTGTAAATATTTGGCTGTAGAAATATTAGCAAACAACAACACGGCAAACTGTATCAGTACTCTTACTAGTTCATTGAATCAAGTTGTTTTCCAAAGCTGGACTACCTCCGTGCACCGCTGGGTGATAAAGATTGGTTGAGATAACAAAGAAAGGAGCACCCCCTGGTACACGCACACTCGCTTTCTCTTTCTCTCACATTATACACACACTCGCACTCTTTCTTTCTCTCTAAGTTGAATTCCCTCTGAATTGCCTAGTTTGACAATTTTTCATACTCTTGTGAGTTCAGTTACAGGTATTAGGTTGTTAGATGATTGCATGTTTGATGAAAAGACAGGTGTCATCTCTCTATCCTTGCTTTTATAAGCTTGAAAGCACCAGAGTCTTCATGTCAAATCTTGTGTAGTGATAATAGGCCTGACGTTACTGCACATAATCTCATTAACTGATATGGATCATGAATCTATTAGCCCAGTGTCTATGTTAGAGAGAAACATTTCATTTTCAATGCCATTTCGTAGTACTAACACATTATGTTACAAAAATATACACTTTGTTATAAGTTACATTACATTAGATATTTTCTATTGTTTACCACCAAATGTCAGGTTTTCATCAAACACCAATGCAAATGTCATAAATTACAAACGGTTATGTACAACACAACAGCTTTCTTGCAACAACCTCCAATTTTCTCAGAAAAAATTTACATTGCAAATCAACAACAGTTTCACACAAAACAATGTTTGATTTATCCAAGTGCATTTTGTTTCATGTAATTCATTTATGCAAATATCTATACAACATATTTTGTATGGGCTTCTATTGATCATTTTATAACAGGATGGTCAACATTTAAAAACAGTACACTGTACAAATGTGTTCAGTTAATGTAAACAGAAAATGTCCTCCAAAGCTCACCCCCATATACTATGTATCCACAGTACATTAAATTAATATAGGACTTGCATTCAGACATCGGATGATTCTTGCAGACAAAGGTAAGGATTGCATATTAGCCTAAAAGACATACAAAGTTTGACTTGCTGTTTTGAAAACAATGTTCATTGAGCAACCTCAGTGATGTGGATACGTTTCTTCCTCCCATCTTTTAAACTACACTTGCCTTCAGCTCTCATCTAAGACAGGCATCATTCCCAGATCAATTTCAGGGAGCACGAGCAGCAGCTGAAAAACAATTTAGCTGTCGCAGGTGGTGCATTAAGAAAGTATCTGCCGTAGCGCGAGGAAACATTTGCTGATGTCACCCCTCGGTGTAGATACAGGACAGCTGGCTCGGGCAACGACCCACCGCACTGACATGTAGATAAGTGTCCTCTGACATCACCGGGTTAACAAGCAGATCCTGGGATGCACTCTGCAGGTCGTATACTGGAGATGCAACGCAAAGAGGGAGTCACTGTTAGAAGATAGACGGAAATGAATGTGTACTGTATTGTAATGTCTCTTCGTGTCTCATTATTACCTGTGACCCCGGACAGAGTGCTTTGGGATATGTCTAGCCCATTCTGAGTAATGAAGGCTGGGGCGCTGCCGTCATCGAACATGGGGATTTGTGTCAGGTGGCATGAGTCGTTCTTGGGGGACCCATGTGTGCCAGCGTTGTATGGGGGTGGGTAAAGCATATGGATCTGACCACTAAAACCTGAGAAAGAGACGAATGCATACAGCCTGTTATTTGCATGTTATTAATAGATTTAGAGGGACTATAGCATCTGATACCCTTCCCTGATGTTTTCTTTCATTCATTCATTGTTTCATGTTACCAAAAACATGATGATTCTCATTATTTATAAATAAATATGATGTAGATAAAACGTCTATGAACCATTACAACCACTATGGCATTTTATTTGAAGTGCTATTGCTGATCTGATACTTCTGAACTGGGGTTTGATTAGCCTATCTTAAGTTACTGTTCTTATCGAAACAGTGCTCAGCTTGTTTGTGTGAACATCTTGTCAACTACAAGTGTAGCTGTCAAGTCCAGTGGGGAAAAGGTGCCATCTATTTTAAGCTATGATCTAGTCTATAGTGAAGCTGTTTCTTCTTTCTATCATAGAAAAACATCAGCCCCCTGCTGTGCAATAGACTGAAATAAGCTAAGATCAACATACATCTGAGTAGCTGTCAAAACAGAATGTCAAACCACCCACACATTTATTTAATAGACTTTTTTATAATAAAACTAACAGTAACTCTCATTGCAGAATAGGTATTTCCCTAAAGAATTGCACCAATGTTTTCTTTCTACTGGCACTCTTCTATAGTCAATAACCCTAACCTTCTGTAGATGCAGATCTATGTGATTCATAATCAATTCGATACATGTGATTTATAATTAATTTGATTAATGCGTTTCTCAATTTGATCCATGTGATTCAGTATCTGTGTTATCCATGTGATTCTTTATCAATCTGATCTATGCAATTCATCATCAATCTGATCTGTTAAATTAATCAATTAATATATGATTCAAATATGTGATTCAATATCAATCTGATCTTGCTTTCACAAAGTTAGTACATCAGCACACAGTAGTTAGTACACTAACATCTTATAGAACAATTATAAGACCATGTTAGTAACACCTAATAAATACATATCACAAAGTTAGTACATGAATGCACACTAGGTTAAGGACATAACCAAGCATTACGTTAACCAAATAGATGGATAATACAACAAACTTAGTACATTGGCACATCCTAGATACATTTCTATCACAGAGTACATACATAGATACATTATTTAACCTAATTTGTACATGAACATCTAAATGATTACTGACACAGTCAAATAAAAAAAGGAACACCCAACACATGAATACAGTGTAGTATGTTACCTGGGTGGTTGTCTGTGCTGACTACAGGTGTGTGACTAGAATGAACCAGGGGTGTGCTGGTCTTCACAGATGGTCCAGCAGGATGATGGGGATAGGGAATGGAGGAGTTTGGCAGTTGGTGTTGGTGTGACTGGCTGCTGACATGTTGGGGGGACCTGTCAATAAACCTCAAATGTTTTGTGCACCTATATTGATCATTTCACCTGCACGAATTTAGCAACACCTCGCAATAATGTAACACCACATTCAAAATATGCCGATATCCAACAAGTCTCTTTAAGAGAAGGGTAGTAATATAGCATGCTTCTGACTAACAAGTCATTTTAACTGAGCACAGATAGAAGCATCTTATTTGGCACATGATTTGGTGCGTGATAGAAATCTTAATGACCTGTTTTAGATTGTTTGTTTGTTCAGACTCAAATGTCTTGTCACTTCAATATGGCAACATTTATTTTGGATACCAAGCATCAGAAAGTAAAAGAGAAAATTGCAAAGAAAACCCTTAAAAGGAAGCAATGAGTTGGATTAACAGCAATAGCTGTTATGTCATAGTTGTAAACCTGTAAACCTTTTCAAGTGTTCTTACTGGCACCGGTGTAATAATTAAAAGAATTGAGGTGTTTACAATGCAATTAATTGAGGGGATAAGCATCCACCAGCTGAATAAGGAAATAAAGAAATCACACAATGGGAATGAAGGAAATGGCAACAGGGATTTTACAATCGATTTAACATTTAGAAAAGTAATTACAGCAATCCTCTTCCTGCAGCCTGTGAATGGTAATTCTCAGATTTTATGATTCACTTATTGAATTCCTGAGCCACTCTGGTTGGTGGCTATAGCATCCGCTAATGCAGACCCTTGAGACCAACGAGGCAAAACTAGGCCTGCTTTTATTGGCTGATTGTGTACCCAGAATCCTGTCGTGAATGCTGTGGCCTACCGCTGCTATCAGGACAATCAGTGTTAGTGAGTAGCGATGAGCATCTGCCTGCCCAAACCTACAGAAAACCCTCCTTCTCACTGCCTTTTGAAGTGCACGGATGAAGGAATGTTGTTTTTCATGGACTGACCAGGCAAGACCTCCTCCCAGACGATTTCTTCACAGCCAACAAAAGTGCAACAAAAGGCCCATTGGGTTCTTTCAGAAGGGGAGAAAGTTTTGCTTTATTTTAATCAGATTATTCCAACTATGAGCTTTCTGCTATAAAGCCATGACAGCCAATGTTAAAGTACTTATTTGTTGCAGATCAGAAAAAGGAGAGAAAAGCAGAAAGCATTTCAATCAGTCATGGCTCCAGTCACTGTGCCAATGAGAATTAAAAATGAATGGAAAAGGGAGAGTCCCTTGCCCAACAACGCAGCTGGGCCTGCAGCAGAACCTCTTTATTAAAAGTAGACGTAAACATGGTTGAAACATGGAACCTCACTAACAGAACGGAGGATAAATATAACTATCAATTCACCCCGTCTGACACAATGTCAAAGAGTTCGACAATTTGCAAGTGATGTGATGCTATTAAAACACGTTTCTTGCTATTAATGTCTAAGACATATGTGCAGAGATCCATCACTGGTATATTGAAGGCACTATGGCTTTCAATATCACTAGGTACGTTTTTTAACTGTATAAAGGTAGCCTATCATTTTTTTTCACCTGCAGAATTTCAGGAACACTGTTCATTTGAAACCCTGTAGGAGGGGAAGGAGACTGAAAGACTGTTCTTAAGGAAATTACTTTCAAACTTTCATTAGCCGGCATTTGTCATAACTATGAAACACGTCAAAGTAAGTGCTTCAACCTTTGCACAAGAACTGGGAAAATTACCGACTTCCCAGTCAGAAGAAAAGAGCATTGAATGCAGTTACAGTTACTTGCATTCTGCATTATACATGGTTCTTTATCCTAAAATGGTTCCTTATACTAAATTATTACTGCATGGTGTGAAGCCATCATTATAATTATCAAAACTACCCCAGCAATTATCACCATCACCTTTCTGACCGATACATACCACGGCCTCTGAGATCTAAACACAGCATCTTGCTTCATGTGAATTGGAGTGGAATGAACAGATGTATAGAATTGCAAAACAATAGGTGTATCTTGTGCTTTTAAAGTAACTTACATTAAAGTATATTTCATGACATTGCAGAACTTTCCAAATGAAGTTTAAAATAGAGTCTGTTTATTTAAGCATTTTATACCGGTCACACTGTTGACCAAAACACAAGAGACTTTGTTCGCTAAATTGCTGTGAATCCAGGGATTCCATTTATATTAAATGAAACAGAATACATGACCAATAACACGTTCTATCCTGACAATGTACTTTACAACAAGTACCTTTGGTAGGAATGAATGGGATTGAATACACTAGAAAGACTAAGAACACACAAAGAATTTAAACACATAGAAACTGCTATCACACTCTTTCCTGACACAGGAAACCATTTCTCCTCAGGAATTGCCTCAAAAGTAAAGCTAAATAAATGAATGTGGCGACTTTGATTTAGGACTAATAACTGATTATCTTTTTGCCGTATGTCTGCAATACCTGTAAATGTCCTGCTGGGGGCCCAGTAGAGCAAGGTGTGAGCTGTTTGAGGAGGGCTGGCCTTGTGGAGCAGCTGAAGGGACAGAGACGGATGGGGACCCAGAGTGGCTAGACTGCCCCCTGGACAGCAAATCTATAAAACACAGACAACAATGGAGACAATGAATGAAGTTCTGCTCCACGCACCACACTGACTCAAATGGAGAAGAATATACAGACAAATCAATCTATGGCTTTGCACACCCCAACGGGCCTAAACTAAACAAAGGCACAGGCAGCCTGTGCATCTGGGAGATGTGTACCTGTGATGTGATCAAGGGAAGGGCTAGGGGGTTGGCCCAACTTTCTGTCGTCCAGAGGAGAGAGGCAGGTTTGCAGGGCTTGGATGGTTAGGCAGTCTGCTAATGCCTCTTGGCTGAGGTCAACAGACAACCTTAGCTTAAGACCAATAACACAGAAAAAGTTACAGAGATCAGTATCTATGCAGATAGCGTATTCAGTAACTTGCTGCTGAAAGAAACTGGGAATGGGAAAGCGTTTGAAAATAGGTTTTTAATAGAATAGAAGCCTCCTGTTGCTTGTATCTATGGTGACATACCCTTAACTGACAGACTGAGTTAATGAGTGTAATTATCAACTACGGGGAGTAATAATACTAATAATTATAATAATACATTAAATTAGTAGAGAACATTTTGTAAAATGAACCTAATGTAGCCAAACATATTTTAATGAGTAGAAACAATGACCACGAAACATCACAAAATAAGCAACTTAATGAAAAACCCAAGACTTTGAGCAAATGAATCAATCAAAAATGAAATGCTAGCTTAAATAGCAATGTCCTAAGTAGTTGTTGTCGTAAGTAGAGCTTTGGGTTTGGGTTGTTTAGCCATTTGACTAATCTATGATTTATTTGGCAAAACAAGCAAAGGGGGGGCCTAGCCCAGTTAATCAGGTCTAAACATTACAATGCCCAAAAGCCAATCAACCAGGTAGTAAAGCGGTGTATGTTAATGCATTATGTGTAGCGAGAGTGTGGTCAGCTGAATCACTCCGTTTCGAGTAAAGCATAGTTCTAAACGTCTGCCTGAGGAAAGTTCCTCCAGTGCCCACGGGGTAAGGTAGGCCACCATACCAAAGGGTGATTACATTGTATAGCTTTTATGCATAATACAAATAGTGCAATATGTTATTTATAGTTTGCACTATGTTATTTATATTAGCATTTTTATTGAAACAAAGTAAACAGGAACCCGAGGAGGAGTAGCTGCTGTCCAGGCAAATGCTAATGGGTATCTCAGTAAATGTTAAACGTATCATCATTCCCTGTGTATACATCTTCATAGAAGCATGGGTCTAGCCTTCCTCGAGGTTAGTCACGGAGCAGCCAGAGAAGGTAGTGAAAGATGAGAAGGTGGGCATTGGGTAAGCAACATATACTGCTAGACATTAGACATCAATGTTTGTGTTATAGTTGTGTTACAGACTTCACACAAAAATCACACAAAATCTGCACGCAAAGAACCTATAATGACAAGGCAAAAACATTATTTTAGAAATGTGTGCCAATGTATTGAAAATGATTAACTGAAATGTATTCATTTTTCGGATGAAAATCCAAATAAAGCATCCTGACCGTGGATCAGGCACACTTCCAGACTCACAAACAGGCCATTTATAATATTTCATACTTCTATCATTTTGTCATTACCTCTTTTCTACACTCTTTGGAAGTGTATAACAAGATGTTTTAACTTATCCTGTCCCTGTGCTATACGTTCCCTATTCCCCATGCGTCTTTTTGAACATGCTACATTTTTATAACACAAATTCATTATTTCCATGACGTTGTGCATTTCCTGATAAGACAGGTATGTACCTTTGATGGAAAGAATGCTATTTTCCCTTGACATAGTGATGATGAATGTCACTGTAAGCCAATGCTCTGGTTACCAACTGTACAGAGTATAAACCTGGAGGCATCACACTGACCTTCTTCCTCAACTGCCGGTCTTTAGACGAGTGAGATTTGACGTGCTTGCGCAGAGAGCTGGGGTCAGTGTAGCGCTTTGAACAACCTGGGACTTGACATGCATACGGCTTCTGCAAATAGAAGCACACACACACACACATCCATAACTGAACTGTACATTTTGTCACAATACCAACAACTCTCTGCGTGTGTTTTCCTATGTCAGTGTGTGTGAGCGTCCGTGAGGTATGCCAGTTATCTTACTGTGTCCAGGTGTGTGCGTTGATGCTTGGCTCTGTCACTTGAGTTGCTGAAGGATTTGTGGCAGCCTGGATGCTGACATAGATACGGTTTCTCTCCAGTGTGGCTGCGCAGATGAATCTTCAGGTTCTCCAGCCGAGAGAAAGCCTTCTGGCACCCCTCAAACTGAAACCACAGAGAGAGGAGGCATAGCGCACACTTAGTAGTGTCAACGTCCGTCAGGGGTCCGCCAAACAATATCCAAACATTCAGAATGAAACCAATATCACAAGAAGTGTTGTGGTTATTGTGACCAGCAGGGGTCAGTATCTGTGTGTTAATCAGAGAGGAGGTTAGAGGCTACTGGTGACCAATCAGCAGTTTTAGCCTGGAAGACATCCACCATTTTGATGTAGTTAGTGGACGGGACTTTTTCCTTCCCAACAAACCGGGTGGGACTTTTCACGTTATTGGTTAATCCTTGGTGGTGAGCCGGTCAGAGTCAAACCAGACCATCAAGAATGTATGCGTTTGGACATTCCACCAACTTCATTACATTAAAATGGCGAATGCCATCAACGGCAATTTTGAGGACCTAGCAGACTACATAGAAGGAACTGTATAGAAATGAGTACTACTTCACAGTGTAAACACACTTGTCTGAAAATACTTTGTTGTCTCAGTCCAAATGTGATGATAGTTACCACCAACTGGTAGAGATGCAACGGAAAAGAGGTGTTTGTTTCGTTGTTAAAGGGTCACTCTCCCTCTACGCTATGTCATTGCTAGCTATGGGATCAGGGCGGGAGTGGCGAATGGAGGCTGATCCAAGTCAGCAGAACTGAACAGCTCTCCTTTGTGCAGTACTACTACCTCACTGCTATGACCTCACCCTCAACACATGTGAACCTTTTCTCTCTCACTTTCTCCAGTCAAGAGGCTTGGAATGTCCTTACTTCAGCTTCACAGAATAAAGTCATGGAACCATGACCCGTTTTATTAATGTTCCTCCAGGACAACATTCCTTGCATAGCATTGTCCTCTCCCTCTGCCTCAAATGAAGCAGTTCTTTTAATATTTGACTCATCACATTCCTATGGTGCACATTTACCATTCTTTTGGATTTATGTTCCGCCAACCTAAAAAACTGTGTCCTTCTGAACTCTATTCAAATGTACATTGTTGGTATCTTCTTGCGCGGCGACATATTGACGCCGTTCAATCATCAAACGCACTGCATGGGCAAAGTGCTTCCTACTCAAGAGGTGCGACGCTCAACAAATGTTCCCTCTCAAAGTTGGCAAACAGCGGGCACGAACATGCCCCCTGCGGAGCACAGCCACAACCACCAACACAGCACTTTCCACGTGCCAGGAACTCAAAACCCCCCACTTCCAGTAAGGCCATTATGACTCGTGATGGAAACCATGTGTTCATAATGTCCAAAGGAATGAAGGGATGGATGTACAGTACGTCATGAGCCTTGAGTAACTGAGGGTGGAGAGGGGCGGACATCTCTGTTGGAGAGATCCATACGCACCCACAGGACCACATTGATAGAATGCGTGCTCTGGGTGACTGTATACCGGCGAATGTGTGAGTGGAGCTACAATCATTCTGTTTACAGACGATCCAATGATCTCCCCCCTTCTGGGTCTCTACTCTCTTCGCTTGTCTGGGGGCATGACCTAGCAGTGGTTGTGCATTACTGAAGATGGAGGAAGCCACCGCCATTTCAAAGGCTTTCAAGGCATTCACTGGTCCTTTTTCACATGCACAGCAGGGTATTCTGTAGAAAGGCTCTCTAATATGGCGGCACACCAGGAAAATACGCCACAACCAGGCACTCCAAACCACAGGGCGGAGAAAGGTACCACCATAGGACCATTCAGACGGGGCAGCGTCAGAAACACCCAGGCCCGAGAGAATGAGCTGGATAAATAGTCATTCAGCCTTGGGTTGGGGAGCGAAGTGAGAACCAGAATCACACACACAAACACACTGCCAGGAGCCCCACGGAGCCCCCCGCACACGCACGTGTGCGCACCCACACAGACACACACTCTTTCCAGTGGGGCTTACAGTCCTCTGGTTGGCTGTCGTGAGGGACACAGGGTCTGAATAGAGCGCAACATGGCTCCTCAGCGGAGCCCAAACGCCACAGCCAGCCTCCTGACAGGTCCTGGCAGCCACTCGTGTCCTGGGGAACAATGACCCAGTCACGGAGTGCCAGCAGAGTCAGTCTAGTGTCCGCCGTAGTCTAGAGGTTCTCTGATCTCTTTTAGGTCCCCACACATCTTCGCCCTGCTCACAACCGCCATTCTGTCAAATCTTTACACCGCACTTTCATTAATCCGATCATTGGCTCATAAATCAACGGCCTAATCCTCTTTAACCTCCCCTGTGTTACCTCTCCTAATTCACTGATTTGCACCTCATTCTCACATTCTCTCGTCAGAATCACACTCTGCCCTTGTTGTCACATTCTCTCCTCATTCTCACATTCGCTTGTCAGAATCACACTCTGCCCTTGTTGTCACATTCTCTCCTCATTCTCACATTCGCTTGTCAGAATCACACTCTGCCCTTGTTGTCACATTCTCTCCTCATTCTCACATTCTCTTGTCAGAATCACACTCTGCCCTTGTTGTCACATTCTCTCCTCATTCTCACATTCTCTCGTCAGAATCACACTCTGCCCTTGTTGTCACATTCTCTCCTCATTCTCACATTCTCTTGTCAGAATCACACTCTGCCCTTGTTGTC
>JACXGK010005284.1:0-18510 GCA_016801125.1 Novumbra hubbsi | reverse complement strand
CACATGGAAATGGAGAAACCGGTTTGTTTAAGTAATTCAAACTCTGAAGCTGTTTCTGCCTCTAAAATCTAATAATTTCCCACTTTCAAGATGCCGTTAGAAATCTGGCCCAACCAGATATCTCATCTGGCCTGTGTTCTGTGGCTGTGGGGACAGAGCTGGAATGTCAAACTGACTATTGTATGCAACCAGAATGGATTAACACAGCATTACTGGGGTTGTTTAACACCTATAGTAACCGGCACACGATGAGTCTCCATAGAGCTTAATACCAGATTCAAGATGCAGGTTCAAATATACACTGTAATTACTCAAGTGAAACCAAAAGAGAACGGATCAACCAGCACCAAGAAGATGAATTGTAAAATTTCTAGAGTATAAACATATGGATAATCCAAATGTCATTGATCACTGTCCTGTACAATGTTTTCTAGTCTTCAAAATAACCCAATAAATGATGTTCAGTGAAAACGTGAGGTTTTTGTTTTCACTTAAATGCCAGTGATTTCCTAATAATCTTTTTGCAGACAGAACCTGAATCCCTCCCATATGTCCAAGCTCAGGATATATCACTCATGTAGCTGAATGTCGCACTACGGCAAAGTTAATTGAGTACCCCACATGAAAGATCGGTACCAAATGATCATTTCCTAGTTCATTGTAACAGAGAAGCCATGAAGCGCTCCATGCTTGACTGCCTGCCTTCCCATGGAGTGCTTCATTAAACGGCGAACCCAAAGGAACCCTGGCCTCCATGGCTTCTGAGGCAAACTACAATTCTCTCCATCTTTCTAACTACATGTTAGCCAATAAGGAAGAAATCCAGAATCAGACACACAAGGAAGCACATCTTTTTTTGTTGCCATGGTGGTATTTGTCTGCACTCAGTTCCGTGACTGATTCATTAGGATGGTGCTAAAATAATATTCTGTAGGAGGAGATACTTATATAGATCTGAGACTTACTTCAGATTCCCAAAGAAACTGTATGAAAAGCCATAGCACATTATTAAACATTGGGTCTAAAATGTTTTGTTGGTGATACTTATTCATCTTTTTAATTGGTATATCAAATGAAAGCAGTACAAAAAACGTGATTAGCTTACATCAAAATACAAAGAGGAATGAACTATGTGTGAAGCAAGTGCTCAGGTGCTCCGTCTCCTACACACACAGACACTCATACCCAGGACGGACAGGTACAGGTCATGACACGTCTTGTGCGTGTCAGGCAGTCGGCTGTGTAATAAGATCAGCTTCGTTGTGATGCTACTGGCCAAACGGGCGACTCGCGCCTCTATTTGATGTTCAAAAGGCCCCTCCTTCCTGTCAATGCCGGACGCCTGGCTGTCAGGATGTCTATGGTGGCGGTTTTAGCGAGAGTAGAACTGGTGTTCTACGAGTTACTGTTGGCTAACTCTGGAACCAAGCCTCTGGCTTTGATTGCTCAAGTTATTTTAGCTCAGTAAATCAGTGTTTTCACACTTTCCATCCACTGACCTTTGTGTTCGTTGCCTTTCAGTAGGATTTTTTTTGGCATATACTGCTGTGTTAAAACCAAGATGGCCTGTCATTTGGATATACCAGAGGTATATCTGAAATGAAACTCTATTCCTTTGTAGAAATGTATTTTGCTTTTTGGGAAACAGGTTATAGTTCTGGATATTTATTCCAGCCGTGCGTGATTACATGGTACACAGATCCATCTGACAGCGGCTCCAGCCTCCATAGCAACAGAACTGGTTAGACTAATAAGTGAGTGTTCTGGAGCGAAAGGTCGACCGCAGGTATGCATCCAGTTAATATGTGACCAGCCAAGACGCAGCGAAACGAGACAAGGCATGAGAATCACTGGCCTTTCACCCATCTGGGGGGTGCATGCTATCCTACAGTCAGGACTGCTATCTGTGTAAGAGTGGGAGGCTTTCTTCTCGGATACCCAGTTATGTCTATTTGTCCAGCTTTGTCTAACGAGCTAGCTTAGCCTTGGTATCAAAGCTGCATTGTGAACACGTGGCGTGTTTTAATGTCTAGGAAGCAAATAGTGAAAACAACCAGATGAGGGGCTCAGCAGTGTCTGCAGTGCATCCGAGAACATCCCCGGCAGAGTCAGTTGGGAGCAGCTGTCTCAGGGGAATCCGGCCCACGGATACGTGGCGTTCAGATTAACTCCATTCAACTCCATTCTCCTTGGCCACAAAATCAACCCAGGGCAAAGGGACATCACCGTGCCGGAACCCCAAGCCAAGTCTGCCCCAGCTTGGCAGGCTCTTGACTACCTGGTGGAGAGTTGCTCAGAACGAGGTGGCAGAGAGAACGAGAACAGAGAAAGAAGAGACTGTGGCAGTGAGTAAGGAGCAGGGGGCTGACTGACTGGTGCCCTGCCAGATCTTAAGTGCTGTGTTGCCTTTGTGCTGATTTAATAACTACATCATTGAGTTAACTCCCATGTCAGTTATCACAGAGCTGAGCTAATTAGCCCATTGCAACCGTTAAGAAGAAAGCCCATATTTCTGACCCCAACCCCCAGCCTTCCACTGTTCATCAGAGCACACAAAGGCCTTAACGGTGCATACTTCAAGATGTCTATTTTGAGATTTCTCGCCGAGGCTATTAAGGGCCTGAAAAGTCCTCAATAAATCTCAACCAGAGGACCGCCTGGTTGACAGGCTAGAAAGCCAGGGAGACTGCGGCCTCACTCACTAACCATTGTTACCTCTTTCTGCATTAGACACATGGTACGCACGGCTTGGTTAGAACTGGGATCACTGGGATCAGTTTTAACCAAGTCGCAAACGAGCGAATTAATTCTGCCTTGACGAGCCAGAACACAGGCACGTTTTATACAGTTCGGAGGCCACCAGAGATTGTTTTTTACCGTGCACTTATTGGGCTTCTCTCCTGAGTGGACTCTCATGTGGATAAGGAGTTTGTAGCGGGCGTTGAAGGGCTTGAACCTTCGTGGACATCCGGCCCAGAAGCAGGTGAAGTCTTCGCCCTTCCGCTGGTCCACATGGAGCCTCTCGATGTGCCTAACCAGCGCCTCCTTGTGGTCGTAAACAGCGCCGCAGTCCGCCCAGCGGCAGCAGTGTCCCTGGCTATAGTCGTCCAGCTCCACTTCCTCTTCCTCCACCATGGGGCAGAGGGACAGCGAGTGGGGGAGCTGGCTGGTGCCGTGCCCGGGCGGTGCGGGTGGAGCCTGGGGGATTGAGCCCTGGGCCTGGGTGTGGCTGGGAGGCTGGTGGAGGTGCTGGTGAGAGTGGTAGGGGGGCGGCGGGCCATGCGGTGGACTAGCTGATCTGATGATGGCGGCCAACTCCAGCTGAACGCGTAGAGATGGTGCCGAGTCGTCGCGGAGCCTGGCTGTGTTCTGCCACGCATCCCCCTCCTCCGGCAGACACTGCTGCTCCACCACCATGTTAGCCATCTGGCTCTCCAACGCGCCACCCTGCTCCAGCCTCCGCACGCGGCCGCACACCGTCCGGGACCGGGGGTCACTCAGCGGGGTCAGGGCCAGCGAGGACCCTGGGAAGCCGAGGAGGCCGCCGGTGGCGGGATAGGGGATACAGTTCCCTCTCACGCCCAGGAAGTGGCCGTAGCCCTCGGGCTGGAGGGGCGACAGGGTGTGGTGGGAGGCCGTGGAGCTCCGGGAGCTGTTGATATAGGCCACCAGCGACGTGGGCGACGTGCGGATGATGGAGTTGAAGTCGATGCCATAGCCGTCCGACAGTGGGGACATGGAGAGGGCCCTCTTTTTGGAGCGGGCTGAGTACTGCCAGGAGCTGTTGGCATCAACCCCGAAAAGGTAGGAGGGCAGGGAGGCAGAGTTTGATACGCTTGTGCCGCCGGACAAGGCAGTGCCCGGGGGCAGGCTGAGTAGCTCGCCCCCCTCAGCACCCTGGGTAGAGCCCAGCTGTGAGCACAGAGGAGGAAGGACCCGGTAGCCATAGGGCCAATCCTGTCTGCCGCTCAGAACTGACTGGGTCTCTGCCAGGCTCAGGGTGGTGGAGGCCAATGACTCTCTGGAGGGCAAGGATCTGAGACACAAACCATTATGTAATTAAAGACAGCGGTACCAGGAAAAACACATGAGTTTTAGATATTTTTGTTGTCCCAAAATGTACTGTATGGTGAGGCTAGACTGGCTCCCTAGAGGCTGACTCACCTTGCATCTGTGTAGGGTACCACCAGGCCCTGTGTGGGCTGGGGCTGGTCTGGCACCAGGGG
Source organism: Novumbra hubbsi (assembly GCA_016801125.1). Taxonomy (NCBI): domain Eukaryota; kingdom Metazoa; phylum Chordata; class Actinopteri; order Esociformes; family Umbridae; genus Novumbra; species Novumbra hubbsi. The sequence goes on along the minus strand of JACXGK010005284.1, from coordinate 14,284 downwards.
ACCTGAGGTGTATGCCTGGTCTGTGACAGGAGACACTGGGCACAGTCTCTGGACCACCATAGGACTATTGGTGACACAGAGATTTGTACCAGCTTGCTGGCCCAACAGCTGCATACTTGACACCGAGATCTGGTAACCTGGTTATGAGGACCGTGGACACAGGAAATACAGGGGGACAGAAATGCAATAAATTAAACTGAATTCAGTCATACAGTATGCTGATATTACATAGCTAAAATAATCTAAATAGAAGGGAAAAGAAGGAGTCCAATATACCTCTTTAGGTCTTATGCTGGTTCCACGTTAATCAACACAGTTTCAGGTTTATGTTTAACCAGCAATACAACACAAATAATATTCAATCTGAAGCTTTATACATAAACACTCCAGCCTCTGCCTTCCAGTGTTGCTGCTTGAAATACTACCCTAACTTGTTAATTAGTTTGAGTATCAAGTTATTTAAAGCAATCCAACAAAAAAAATTATCAAAAGAAGATCAGAAGAAGCAGAACTCTGAACTATACATATTTGTGGTGAGCGCTTCAACAACTCTGTCTAGTCTAGTATGTTGACACCTCAGTGATTGTGGCATTGTAATTTGCATCCAACCATTGTCATTATATCTGACACGATCTCATTATGTACTACCCCTATGTAACTTTGATAGGGATTTGCGAAATTCACGGTTCAGTGTCTGTTCATCGCTATCACAGTTCGCTTCACAATATTAAGGCAGCAACTGTGTTTTCGCACCAGGGACCTTTGATGAAGACATCTTCAATATAAATCAAACACAAATCTAACGCTTTTTGTCTATTTCAATAGAAGCTTATGAATACTGAGATCCCCCCTAACAAACCTGAACTACCCAGAGATGCTTTCTGCTCTGTTAATTACTAATGAGATTTTTTTCCTCTTCCTCCTTCTCCTGCATGGCTCATTTAGGGACAAGCTTTCTGCTTGGTTAATTATCAATAAACAGGCTAGGAAGAAAAGAAGTCTGGGTAGAAGCGGTGGTCGGGGTAGTAGGACAAAACTGAGGTGAAGTGGAGTATGAAAACGCTAATGTAAATCACTGCTACTTTAAAGAAAGGGGCTCATTAAACACTCTGTTTACAACATATCACAGTAAGTGTATCTTCTGTCCAGAGACCTGTCTACATGTTGGTGTTTAAACTGAGAGGGGCTCAATAAACAACATCGTTTACAACATATCACTGTAGGTGTATCTTCTGTCCAGGGACCTGTCTACACTGTGGTGTTTAAACTGAGAGGGGCTCATCAAACACCATGGTTTACAACATATCACTGTAGGTGTATCTTCTGTCCAGGGAGCTGTCTACACTGTGGTGTTTAAACCGAGAGGGGCTCATCAAACACTCTGTTTACAGCATATCAATGTAGGTGCATGTTCTGTCCAGGGACCTGTCTACACTGTGGTTGTCATGTCCTGGCTGGGGGCCCCTAGCCTTCTCTATGCTTTGGGGTTCACGGTCAGGACATGACACACAGAGGGGCCTCTAGCCATCTCTGTGGCACTGTGGGCTCCCCAGTCAGAGCAGCTGTGATCAGTTGTCTCTGATTGGGAAGCCTACTTAGGTTAGGGTTTTTCCCACACTCGGGTGTGGTTTATTGTTTGTGTTAGTCACAACGTTCATGGTCCTGTTTTGTTGCACATATATTTCCTGTGGATACGCTGCATGTTCTTTGTAAGGTAGTTTAGTTCTGTTTGCTGCTTGTTACAGCCCCTATACTTTTACGTTTACAGTCCGTGTTAGTTTGTCTCGTTTGTGGGAATAAATTCACCTTTTACTTTGAACAATGTCTGCATTTGGTTTCACTACACACCATGGACGTGACAGTGGTGTTTAAACTGAGAGAGGCTCATCAAACAACTTTATTTACAGCATATCACTGTCAAGTGTCTTCTGTCCAGGGACCTGTCTAAACTGTGGTCTTTAAACTGAGAGGGGCTCAATAAACCACACAGTTTACAAAATATCACTGTAAGTGTAGCTTCTGTCTAAGGACCTGTCTACACTGTGGTCATTAAACTGAGAGGGGCTCAATACACAACACGGTTTACAACATTTCACTGTAAGTGTCTCTATCGTCCAGGGACCTGTCTACGCTGTTGTGTTTAAACTGAGAGGGGCTCATCATCATCTGAGAGGGGGGAATAGTTTGCCATTACAGGTCCTGGGAGAGAATATATATTTTTAAAGTTCTGGCACTGCATTTGTGGGTTGAGCTCAGTAAGAACTTCTTTCGTGCAACCCTTCCAAAAAAACTGTCATTTAACAGTTTTGAACTGTGACCACTTTATGCTTCTTCTGCCTCTGCAATTTAAACTTTTTTATTACTGCCCTGATTTTGCATATTATATTCAACTGTTTACATATTTGTTTATATCCTTTACCTGATCTGTGTGGGTAAACAACAGCTGAAAACTGCTTTTACCCATGGTGATGGATTACAAAGGGATTTTACATGTGTGCGACTTCCTATTTTACAACCCAGGGAAACAAGGACAGTGAAACGCATGAAAAATATTTCATGTGAACTGAAACCGACAAAAAAGCATATAATTTCATTTCAGATGCCACTTTTTTATTTTTGTGGTGCCCATACCTTTGATTGATATGGAAAAATAATTTGATTACTCAATTACATGTTTTGCGTTTGAGAAATGATTATGTTGAAGCAAAATTATACTTTATGCTCCCCCCTATGTTTGAGCACAAAATACTACTCACTGGTCTTTTCCCCATTCACTTTTCCTTCATGTATGTAGGGTACCAATACTTCTTGAGTTCACTGTATTGTCCTTTGTCAAAGCTTACTAAAACTTACCTTTGACCCCACTGTCAGGTAAGTCTGAAGCCATGCCCTGATTGGTGGCTGTAGCGCTGGTAGGAGGGAATTGAAATTTCGGCACTTGTTGCCCTGACATCTGTGAGGCACCTAACGGGTTTGGCTGTTTCCCATTGGTCAACACCTGCCTCCGTAGGCTCAGGGTAGGAAGCAGGAGAGAACCTCCAGAATGACTGCCAGATGTGAGGGGTATATGGGCTCGGTGGATTCCCCCGCCTCTGCCTCTGCTACCCACCATGGTGGGGCTCAGTGGGGTATGGCATCCCGGTGACAGGGTGGTGTGCACAGGCATACTGATGGAAGGATTGTGCTGTCCTGTGATCACTCCCAGCGATGGGGGTACACCGGATGGGGAGACCAGGAGGTGACAGCCCTTACCGTTCATGCCTGACCTACGGTCTTTTTCACAGAGTGTTGAAGACAATGCTCCTCTTCTCAGAAGTCATCTTTGAGTTAGGCAGAAGTGAAAGAGCTCCAGGTTTATCGGCATTTCATCCTCAGCCCATCAGTGGTCTATCCATGCACACAACAGACAAGAAGAAATGAAAGAGCCAATAAGATTGGGAATTTGATCAACAGTACATAATTAGGTTGCACAAAATCTCTTACTTTCCCCAAAAATGACAGTAAAAGTCCCCATATTGTAATCAGGACCACCATGTAGAAAGACTCTGGATTACACTGCCTGGTTGAGCAAGCAGAGTAATATGAACCAGAATAGGACTATATGTTCTTTGGAGAATGCGGCATATAATGAGTAAAACTGATCTTTTTTAAAAACTGAAAATAGAGTCATGACTTCCGTTATCTTAGTTTCTGCTTGTTGCCTCATTCACCTCAGACGACAGGATACTTTACATAGTAAAAATACTTGATATACGAGAATGGATACTGTAGTTTAGCACTGGGAGTAAGCCTTAAGTTTTATGGGAAGTTAAACAGAAGTAACCTCACATGTCACACTCCATCTCAATTGATGCCCTGTCCACGGCAGCTGCTTCGATGTGTTAAAGCCAGACAAACAAACAACAACAGCCAGCCAGACAAACAAGAAACAACAGCCAGCCAGCCAGACAAACAACAACTGCCAGCCAGACAAACAAACAACAACAGCCAGTCAGACAAACAGCCCCAGCCAACCCAACAAACAAACAACAACAGCCAGCCAGACAAACAACAACGGCCAGCCAGACAAACAAACAACCACAGCCAGCCAGACAAACAAACAACAACAGCCAGTCAGACAAACAGCCCCAGCCAACCCGACAAACTGCCCTAACCAGCCAGACATAACAGCCTGGGTCAAGGTATCTACATGGTCCTAAAGCATGGTCCAGTTGAGCAAGCAGAGTAATATGAACCAGAATAGGACTATATGTTCTTTGGAGAATGCGGCATATAATGAGTAAAACTGATCTTTTTTTTAAAACTGAAAATAGAGTCATGACTTCCGTTATCTTAGTTTCTGCTTGTTGCCTCATTCACCTCAGACGACAGGATACTTTACATAGTAAAAATACTTGATATACGAGAATGGATACTGTAGTTTAGCACTGGGAGTAAGCCTTAAGTTTTATGGGAAGTTAAACAGAAGTACCCTCACATGTCACACTCCATCTCAATTGATGCCCTGTCCACGGCAGCTGCTTCGATGTGTTAAAGCCAGACAAACAAACAACAACAGCCAGCCAGACAAACAAACAACAACAGCCAGCCAGCCAGACAAACAACAACTGCCAGCCAGACAAACAAACAACAACAGCCAGTCAGACAAACAGCCCCAGCCAACCCAACAAACAAACAACAACAGCCAGCCAGACAAACAACAACGGCCAGCCAGACAAACAAACAACAACAGCCAGCCAGACAAACAAACAACAACAGCCAGTCAGACAAACAGCCCCAGCCAACCCGACAAACTGCCCTAACCAGCCAGACATATCAGCCTGGGTCAAGGTATCTACATGGTCCTAAAGCATGGTCCAGCATAAATATTTGTTTTGTAATGGTTTTAGTTACATATTTCAATGTTAACTTACATGTTGAAATACATATTTTTTCCCCAACAATTGTATTAACAGTTGTGCTTCATCTGTGATCTGGGACTACAGATTCTCAAGAATTGTAAGTTGTTACTCGCATTGATCTGCTTTATCTATAGAAATTGAGTGCAGTCTTTTTCACGTATCTTATTTAATCCTTGTTGTTGGACTACCTGATTGCTCAGTACTTGCGACTATAATCAACTATGTTGAAGATTCTTCAAAGTAGTCTCCTGGAAGGCATTTCAATTAAAATGTTTGCCATGTTAAAAGTTAATTTGTGGGACTTCTTATAGCATTTCAGTCAATCAGTTGTGTTGTGACATGGTAGGGTTGGTACACAAAAAACAATCATTATGTCTGTACTGTAGTTATATTATGGCAAGAACAGCTCAAATAAGAAACGATCATCTGCAATCCATAGTTACATTATGAAATGAAGGCCAGTCAATGCAGAAAATGCCAAGTACTTGTAAAAAACAAGTGCAATCCAGACACCCATCAAGGAAGACCAGGATGTACCTATGCTGCAGAGTTACCAGCCTCAGAAATGGGAAATTAACTGCCCCTCCAAATAAACGCTTAATAAAGTGTTTAGACCTTAGTTTATTAAACAACATCAACTGTTCAGTGGAGAATTCATGGTTGCAAAGAAACCACTACTGTTGGACACCAAGAACAATGAGACTTTCCTGAACCTAGAAACACGAGAAATGGACATTAGACATGTGGAAATCTGTCCAATGGTAAGAACTTTTTGTTTGCAACTGCCAGATTTTTGCCATGCTTTGCTTGACACTGTCAATGATTCATTTAAAATTCAAGGCACACTCAACAAGCATAGCTACCAAAGCATTGTGCAGAAATACACCATCCTATCTTGTTTGTGCTTAGTGGGACTATCTTTTGTTTTTCAACAGGACAATGACCCAAAACACCCCTCCTGGCTGTTTAAGGGATATTTGACCACGAAGGGGAGTGATGGTGTGCTGCATCAGATGACTTGGCCACCATAACCCTAATCCAATTATCAGACCTCAACCCAAAACCAGATGGTTTGGGACGAGTCTGAATGCAGAGTGAAGTAAAAGCAGATAAGTACTCAGCATAGCTGGGAACTCCTTCAAAAAAGTTGGAAAAGCATTTCAGGTGACTATCTGATAGGCTATCATCAAGACATTTTTGGCTCATAGTTTAGACGTCTTCACTATTATTCTACAATGTCAACAAATGATAAAAACCCTTGAATGAGTAGGTATATGTCCATAAAATAACAAATTGACAAAAACTCTTGAATGGTTTATATTGAATAAAAACAAAAAATATAAGTGTGAGACAACAACAATATTTCCATATATATATATATATTCAAATGTTTAATGTTTACATTACACCTACATAATGTGCAAACCTTACACCTACATATTCTGCAAACATTTGCTTATGTAAGTATTATGAACCCCCTAACAGTAATTCTTAAAATGACTAACTCTTGAAAGTAAACAAATTCGACATGATCATGCTGCTCTATTAATCAGTAAGATTAACAAGTCACCTTTGTTTTTATTTTAAATGTATCATTAACAATAGAATTGCTTACTACAGGAACACAGTGGCCGATACTGTAGTAAAAGACAAACTACTTTTAATCCACGTCTGTTACAAATAATAACTATCTAAATGTTTATATATTTTCCCAATAACAGTCAAGGTAAATGTCCTGTTCTGGTCTTCAGTCAGATCCTACTAGCTACATAGATACAAACATTACAGTTACATTTAAATAATTGATAGAAACTATCAGACGAAACACGAATTGCAAATTGCAAAAATGAATTTGTTAGATTAACAGAAAAATACTTTAAGAGTGTGTTACCGTTGTTGTCAAAGCAAACTCAATGTTTACATTCAAATACAGATAAGGCTAAGGTCTATTCAACATCAATCATAGTTTTACTCACCAGAATATTCTTCAGGACAAAAAAATTCTATCAAGACTCGCGCAGTAGTGTAGATTGACAGGTGAAAACTCGAAACGTCAAGGTGACGATGGCTTCGATAATATGGACTACTGTATCTAAAATTAGATACTTTCTCGACATCACCAAACTTTTTCCATAGAAACTATTGTTCGCGGTTTCGATTAATTATTTGCCTTAATGTTTTCAGGAAGTTTAAAAAGTTGTAATGAAGTTGATTCTACGCGCTTTTTGCACTCGATCACGCCGCCTTGTCTGTCTACTATTGGTGGAATTCGTTTTGGTAGTCGTACCCAACAGACGTGAACTGCATCCGTTACCCGTTTGCTCTAGCGTGGCGTGAGGGTGATGTGATGATGTTTTTGCATGCATATTCATTTAAAGTCTGCAACTGAGTTCTATGCAAATTGACAATTGTAATGTTTTATACTGGGAAATTATTAACATTACTATCATGGACTTCTAAGTTGTATCATTTAAGATGCGTAGTTTGGCCAATTTCCGCATTCAGATTACTTTGATTAAGAAAAAGACCAGTATAGTCTCTTTCTCTGTAACACACAAACACACACACACACAGACAGACAAAGGAGGAATTAACCAGAAGTCCTATTTACAACCATTAATGTTGCTTTAAACCGAAAGATAGGACTTGGAAATAGTGATTTCAACTACAATTTAACTGTTTCAATAGACATAATCTGCCATCATACCACATAGTTTAACGGTTTAGGAAACTGCCAAGAAAAAAATTTAATACAATTGTTGACTCACCCTATAATGGTATTTGTGGCCAAAGCACATATTGTAGGAAAACCAAACCCTTAAAATCCATCCTTAAACTTACATCTCATACTGGATATTAATGCTGGATACTAATAAGGATGATTATCTTGCTTTATTAAATAATATTTATAAAACAGATTAATCAGTTGTTCGTGCACAGCCACACTTTTTAAACACAGACATGCAGCATACTGAAAAAAAGTGGAATGGATCCTATATAGTTATAATTCAGAACAATTTTGAAACACCAGTTACTAAAAAGTTGTCTATAAGATATTTTCTTACAGAATTGCCATGTCTAAGCCAGCTCTACAGGTTCCATCCCAGAAGTAATTCTGTGACATTGACTTCACCAAATACTGGAAGAGTGAGTGAGCTGAAAGTTAAAATTGATATTTTACCCTGGATACTGTAGCTTTCTGGTGTGGTGGGAGTAACCTAACATTGTCATCGATCAGTCCTCTTTCCTTCTCTATGGTGCCCACCTGTTAATAAAGAAAACAACTCACTATATCTACATGTGAGAACGTAGCAGCTCATCATGAAACATTTTGTTTACTCATATTTCAACATATTCCTGTGACCTTTCATGTTTGGTTCAGCTTCAGCTTTTTGAAAAATGGGTTCACATTCTCCAAAATAATTCTGTGGAACAATATATGTGGTTGACTTGGAGATGGCTGGTTGGCAATGCTCTGAGGCTGCAAAGCATCCCCAAACCATACCGCCACCTCCTCATCCTTTACAGTTGGTATAAGATTATTCTTGCTATTCTCTTTTGAGAGCAGATACTTCTTCCTATTTGACTTCCCATGTAGACCAAGTTTGTGCCGTCTTTTTCTGACAGTTGACACATGCATGTGATTGTGGCACAAAAGGCCTATAGATATATTGATGGGATTCAAAAGAAACATCTTTTCACATCTTCTAGCAAGATCCTGGGCTGTATGAGATGAGATGATCTAAAATTTATTGGGCAGTTGAATTGTGTACTTTGAATGGCTTGGGAAGGATTTTGCAACCCCTCCCTGTTGTTTAGATCTTGGCATGATGTGTTACCACACACAAATATGGTTGAAACCAAACCAAGTTTTAAATGATTTGGATTCGTTATGGTGCTCCTGATTTTATTCTGCATGAGGAAATTGTATTTCTGGTTATTTTAATAAAAAAATGTATGTGATTGTTACATTGGGTTACCTTTATAAATTATTGTTCTTAGAAATTCTTATTATTTATTTTAATTATTAAAAAAAATACCTTTTTATATGACTGTATGACTCATAAGCTTTGTGCAACTTTCATATCACATCAGAACTCAATAACTTTTTATACATATTATTCGTAAACAGACACTTCATAGCCTAAAAATATGGTACAATGGTAATAAAATACAATGTTATTCGTCAATCTTTACCACATTCATCCGCATCTTTTATTAAAGAAAGGTTACACTCAAGCTCCACCCCCCAGCTTTTAACAATAACTGGTGTGGAAATGTGCTTTGTCATAGTTTCAACTGCTTATGGCTCCTTTAAGCCATATAAAAATGAAATTTGTTGATACCAGTCTAGATGCTTCAATTCTACCTGTGTTGTGATCATTTCCCCCCTTATTTCTCCACCACAACCCCAGTTCAGGCTCCATTGTCAAGCACTTTTCTTCTGGCGTCTCAAGTGCTGGTTCATGGATCCTGCTCCAAGTTGGCATGGTAACCACTGTGTTTACTCTAGGTTGACTTGAAGGTATTCGCTCAGAGTTTGTACTATGCTTGGTAGTCATGCTTGTGTATCCTTAAAGAAGGAACTCTCTGGCCTGGGGATACGGCAAATTGTATCAAGACAAATAAGTATAGTACGCAGTACATCAAGTATCAAATATGTGGCCTCTGAAATGGGGGCTGATAAAAAATGTATATCATATATAAAGATATATATATATATAATGGGGACCTTGATCTATGGGTACATTCAAAGCAGTTTATAATCTTTTAGTCAACGCAATGTGACACCAGGGCTGTTCGGAGATTCTCATGTAGGCAGGTATTTGTATGTACTATGGATTTTAGTGTCAGTGGGACGCTTTTCTTGCGTAATTAATCCCAGCATTACTAGTAAACGATATCTCAAAGGAAATGTGTACTGCAACAAAAAGCTTGTATTTAAGTGGAAGTGTGACAAATAGGCACCTTGGCATCACCAGATCGGCGAACGCTTTAAGCAGCAACTCAGTATGATTACGACCTCTAGTGGAGAGTAGAGGAAGTCTTGTACAGAATCTGCATTGAATCCTAATCTATTCATGATCCTTTCCCGTATTCTAATGTGCTATCATTATTAAGAAGTTGCATATTTCTCATTTAAGGTTTTATATTTATTGCATTTAAAATGGTACTGATTATACAATTAATTTAGCTTACAGATGGTATACTTTTGCCAAAAGTTCTTTGTATAGCCAGTAGGGGCTACTGTTAGTACACCAACAATATGGTTTAACAGTCTAGTACAGTAAAAGCAGGCCTTTAGGACATACTTACCTGTTAAAATGCATGAAAGAGCAACATTTTGCAGCCCGTGGAGGTCAACTAGATGTGATTGGATGTTACAAGATTAACATAAGGGGGTTGTATATTTGCATGTTATGCTCATTCAAGCAGCAACCTCTCTGAGGTCCAACTGTGATTTGGCCTCTCGTTCCCCTGGCTAAGCTAGTCACGGTAAGTTTTCAAATGTCAGAGCATGGAGGAATGTAGCTGCAGTACTGCTGGGGGCAAAACAACATGACACTTCATCGTCACCACAAACACAGATCCAACCGAAACACCACACCTGTGTTTATGTCCGTTAAAGATGGGATTTACTCTTTCTATAACCCCCTGGACAAACTCCCTTTACGACATTGTTACTTTTCCTCTGAGAAATGTTTCTATTCCATTCTATTTTGGTACAATATGCCTGAATATTTCTACAGTGCCTTAGCGGCTGCCTTCAATAGGTAAGACACTGCTGTCTTTTTGGATGACTCACATTAAACTGCTGCGCAATGTGTTTATGTACTATCTGAATGAATATTCTGTAACATGGGTGTACATTGCGGTTTGCTGTGGTTGTGGGAGAAGGAAAGAGAGAGTAAGGGAAGGCAGGCAGAAAGGAGAAAATGTGACTGTTCCTGGAAAGAGAGCATCATTGGTACTCGGATAAGTGCTTGTCCGCAGTCACTAACACCACTTCTCCCACATAATGACAATAGCGGCGCTTCCAAAACCAGCAGTCTCCTTGTTCATTCTTTCTTGTGTCAACGTTAAAGACCTGTGGTGATTTTTCTTGAAGTCATATGAAAATAGTCACTTACTGTAATGCGCAACCCCCGGACTGCAGGCTAATTAATCCACATTTGATTTGCTAATGACAATACCAGTCAAGTACAAGGTTACTGCAGGCTGACTCAACCCATTAAGTGCAAGCTTGAAGGGACAGAGGGAGTGATTGTAGTGATTTAACGCTCTTAGTGTGCTTTATTTGAATCATGCCTCACTATCACAGGACATTCACTCCATTAAGGTATTAGACAAAGACATCACTATTTCTTTTCTCCAGAAAATCGAAAAGATTGTTCTTACACCAGTGAGCCATTACGGAAGGGACAGATGTTCCTTTCGCGTGCCGGACCTCTCGTAACATACAGTAATCTCATACATACAATATAATCATGAGTGGCTTTCCAGCGCCAACAACATTGTGAAGTGAAGTGGGCGTTAATACGAGCTGGCACTCTGAGCTGCCCTGGAACCAATGCCTCATCATCACTCTAAAAGGCCATAAACTCGCTCTACTCTCCTCTGAAGTATGGATGATGCACTGTGTGAATGTCAATGTTAAGGAGGAGCGGAAGCCATCCATCCCTCTTCCCTGTAAAGGCAGTCCCTCCCTCCCATCTTCTAGACAGGGATGAGCCAGGGAGTGATGGGCCTCCAAATGTCTCTTACTTCCATCCATCAGTCTTACTCTATCTCACTAATGACCATTGAAACAAACCAGAAAACGGATAGATCACCAACAAAGGATGGATTCGGATGTGTAAACAGAGGCCTACACTGTTTCATTCTCGCCATGTGTTTGGTTCTGTTCTCAATGTTGTCTTTAAGAACAGGAGGACTGTAATAAAAGAATGCTGACACAACAGCTCTGGTGTTGAAAACTGCCGCGGGCCAAAGGATTGTTTTTAATTTCAGTAGGCCTGCAGGGTCAGGCCTGGAGGTGTGTCGTAAACTCAATTCTCTTTGGATGTTTTTAACAGCACAGTAAAGAGACCTCTGATATGATGCTTTACTCCATCCACATCTCCTAATCCCTCTGCCATTCTACCTGGTGGCCCAATCTCGCACTACAACCAACATTGACGCAAACAGAGGAAAATGTTTCAGAAAATGTTGGGACGCTGTGAAACATGGAAATATAAACAGAATGCAAAGATGTGCAAATCATTTAAACCCTATTTTTAATAGAAAAAAGTCCCAAGTTCAAATGTTGAAACAGGGAAATGCTATCCTTGAAAGAAATATGCTTACTTTGTTGCCAGCAACACATTCCAAAAGAGCTGGGGCAGGAGCACTAAAAGTATAGAAAAGAAAAAAAAAGAACTTGGTGGAACATCTCACAACTATTCAGGTCAATTGGGAACAGGTCAGCAACATGATTGGGTATTCAAATATATTTCCAGAGATGGGTCTGTCAGAAGTGAGGATTGGAAGGGTTCACCATTCTGAAAGACTATGCGGGCAAATAGCACAACAATTTAAGAATAACGTTTCTCAACAGAATATTGCAAAAGTTTGGGGAGCTCATCATCTATAGTATATAATGACTTTGAAATATTCAGAAAATCCCAAGATGTCTCTGTACGCAAGGCCAAAAACGAATGTTGGATGGCCGTGATCTTCGGGCCCTTAGACAGACACAATTCTTCAGTGGAAATCTTTAAATTGGCTCAAGAACACGAAAACCATTGTCGCTGCATCCACACATACAAGTTGAAACTCCACCAAAGAAGAAACCACATACAAACAACAACCAGAACCCCCATCCTCTTCTCTGGTCCCAAGCTAATTTTAGATGGTCTGAGCGAAGGGGAAAACTGTGATCTGACAAATCAAAATGTTAGATACGTTTTGGTGCAAAATCCGTCACCCTTGATGGTATGGGGATGCATAAGTCCGCATGGCATGGGTGACTTGCTCTTCTGTGAAGGTACCATTCATGCTGAACAATGCATACTGGTTTTGGAGCTACATATTCTGCTGTTCAGATATTTCTTCCAGGGAAGGCCTTGTGGATTAAAGGCAATGCCAAACCCATTCTGCACATATTACAAGTTATGGCACAATGTTTCATAAGAAAATGAAGAAATACAGGAACAATGCGTTTTCTATTAGCAGTGTTAAAATGGAGATTCACTGATCAACAGAAATTCTTATAATCCATTTTGTATGAATCCAGTAACCTTGACAAAAATAATAATAATAATAGTTTGGTTTTATAATCAAAAACAAAAGACAGTACACAACATTATACATAATATACCTGTAAACAACATCATTACAAAAGACAGTACACAACACTATACTTAATATACATGTACACAACAGCATTACAAAACAGCACCTGTGTGTCTCATTATAGTTCAATCATGCTGTATATTGTTGTTAAATCTGGTTTTAAATCTGGTTTTACTGCCAGCTTGAGATCCCTGGGGCAATATGATCAAAGGGATTTCTGTCCAAATTCAGAAATAAAATGGTTTTCATGGGAGTGACGCTTTATTGTTTGGTAGTCATGGCTCAATCTTATACTGTGCATTTCCCAGCCTCCGATCTGTACTTTGGGACTGTAAAAGCGAAGTTATTGGAATAAAACTGAATCACACTATACAAATATATGCTCTCTGTAGATTTTGTATCCACATCACATCTTCAGTTTGCCTTGAAATACCTTTTTGTCATATGTAGTTTATCATCTGGGCTAGTGACCATCTGATTTGTTTAATTCGAAGTGCTCATAAAACGCTCCTGACAGCTCTTATGCCCAAAAAAGGAACGAGTTAGCTACTTGTCAATTTCTGTCAATTTCAACAGGAGGTGTAACCACTCTACATTACTAGTGCAAGATCAGTAAACATAACAGGAGACAACCTAGAGGACATCATAGGACCCTCCAGACACCACAACCTTCCATGTATTATTGAATAGTGAGCTAGCTTATATTTAATATACCACTAGCATGATTTACTTTAATTTGAGGGACCTTGTTTTGAATCTAATTGTCTTTTCACTCAACACTCAACCAGTGACGCATGTATGAGGTATGGGTTGATTTAACATTTTAACATTTTTGTGCAAATCTTTTAGTGACTAGTTTGAGTAGTAAGCTTGGGTGTCACAATATAATACTGCAGTGGAAAAATACAGAGAAACTCATAACCACACCACAGAAGTCAAGGACAAGGATGTGGGGCCTGTTTTGGAGACAGTTAAGATAGTATATCTGCCCAGGACCAACGCAAGGACGGACAAGCGCCTAGAGGCTGGGACCAGCCTGAGCGCCAGCG